>JAUCMX010000011.1:15292522-15397522 GCA_033459395.1 Hemibagrus guttatus
GGAGTAAGTTGAGAGAAAGAGACACAACAATGACAACTGTAGAGACAGAAAGTAAAAAAAAAAAAAGAAGTGACAGAAGGACACAGTGAAGAGGAAGACAATGTTTTGATTAAATACTCAAATATTATTTTTCATGTATCCTAAGTGCTGGTTATTTTTAAGGATAGATCTAATGCTGTCTGATCTGAAGCTGATCAACAGTGTCCGAACCGTCAGTCTCTGTTCTTTGTTTCTTTTTCTCTGGTGTTGTGCATCAACACTGATCAGGCTATATATAGTGAGAGAAAGCACTAGAGTGGAGACAGAAAGTTTTATCTGACCAACCCATACCTCAGAAAGTGTCAGGGCCTGTTGATTTACTAGCTTTAGTTTTAACCACTAAGTCCCCGTGCCAAGCTGATTGGTCAAATGAAGGGGAAAGAAAACCGCCAGCCAGATATAATCTGAACAACAATACAGAATATCACTATTACAAATAAAGGTTATTTATTGTGATGGCATATAAAAATAAGCACTGCAGGGTTGACTGTGGTGATATTATTTGTAAGAGTGCAGCAGGCTCTTCAATCGATAAATAAAATTTCTTTCTCTTTTCAAATATTCTGGTTCAGAAGTTTTTAGGGCGCACTATCACAGTTTTGTCAACCAATTTAACCATTTATATATTTATCTGCAGTTTTTCTTTTCTTTTGGTTCCTTTTTTTTCACCTTTTTTCACCCATAATTCTTAATCTATAACCAAATAATGTTAAAGACACAATATTCCAGTGAATATACGTGTCATTTTATTCGGCACACATGTGCACATAAGTACCTTAAGGCATTTTTTAACATTAACACACTTGAACGAATGGTTTAGGGAGTGACTTATTATTTATCTATCTATCTATCTATCTATCTATCTATCTATCTATCTATCTATCTATCTATCTATCTATCTATCTATCTATCTATCTATCTATCTATCTATTTATTTATTGCTGTAATTTATCATTTGAAAATGTATGACCACTCTTGGGTTCTTATAGTTGATCTGCCACCTTCACTGTAGGCAAGTGTTCACACATTGCAGCTTTGTTTCTCGACATCTAGCCCATACTGCTCTGATCAGAATAATTTTTATATTACCAGTGTGGTTTAGGTGAGGGAACTTTTAGTCATAGCTGTCTGAATGTCATTGATATGCTTTCATACAGCACTACAGGGAGCAACTCATCCCAATATCCCAAACGTTTAGATTAGTTTTGCAAAAAACTCAAACACGTGAAGTTCTTTCCTCTCGATGTGAATATCACCTGAATATCACAGATGACTCTGGCAAACCTACTACCTGCACTGATGAGAGACCTGGAGGCCTGTAGACTCCTCTGTATTAAGCTTTTCACATTCACCTAAAATCATCTTAGTGCACTGCTGGCACGCGTACAGAGAATGATAAGGTCTCCAGCAATTTAGATCAGACAGCTTCGACTCGGAGGAGGTGGAGCACTAGATCTCTATCAGCTGAAACTGAAAGGTGAACAAATTCAGAAGGACAAGTTATTAGGGACTATGTTATGTCAGGATGCTAGTCCTGCTGTGAGTGGGGACTTCAGTTTCTGATATATCCATGAATGGAAAAAAAAAGAGCTTTACATGTTTAAGACATAAGTGAAAAGCAAAGGATAATGCCTGGGAATGAGAAAAAAAGGATTAAAAACTGGGGGGAAAAAAGGAGGAACAAAATCACTTTTCATTTTTTTTGGGCTAATTTTTTTTTCACTTTTCAAAATTTATTTTTTTAAGAAAATGATGTTTGTTGTACCAAGTAAAAGATATCCTAGATTTGCATACACAAATTGCACAGAAAGTTTGCACTTAAATATGAATGAAAAAAAAGAGATTTGAGAATAAACTAATTTAATAATTTAGCTACAATTAAAAGAATCTTTCTAAAATGTGATAACATACTGTGGCTAATACCATAAGACAAAATCAATAGAAAAATTGTTTGATAAGAAGTAAAGTCAAAGGTTTGTTATTACGCTCTCAGTTTGCAGATTCGAAGGAGTTAGTGTACATACACATATGTCAAAGTTAAATAATAGTTGAATAATTTACACTAATTCAATAAATTGCATATTTTTGTTACAAGTGATAATGTGTGAAAATCTGTGAAACCTAACACATTTGCCCTGTTTATTTTGTCATACGTGTGTGCAAACCTTTTTCACCCAGCGGCGTGTGTGAATACGGTAGAGCAGGAGAGGTGAGCAGTGTAGTTAATAATGAAAGCATTAGGCCTCCTTTAACTATACAAAAAAAAAAAAAAAAACTCCTTCAAAAGAGCACGATCTGGGTATTTGAAGTAAATTGGATTAAATGAGACAATAATAGAATTCAATATATTTTATTCTCCTCAGTGGTGGATATTTTAATAGGAGTTGAGACCTTATCAACTCATTAGCCAGATGGGCTGAGCTCTTCAATCTCCAAACAAGGTTTCTAATGGAGAAAGTGACCTAATTAGCTCCATTCAGGCCAGTGAGAAGGGAGAAATGAAGAAATTACTATTGTGAGTGTTCGTTTAGGCACAATAACTGCATTTAATAGAGAGCGTTCATCTTTATTGCCAAAGTCAGGCTGAACAGTTGTTGTCAGTTGGTAAATGCTGCCAATATGAAGTGTTAAGGGAAAACGGACTTCATATAATTTGCCAATTTATATAAAAGTAGGACATTTGGCAGATGAAAGGAACTTGGGTGATAATTTAAGACTGTATTTTACTATGTTATATAACAAACGATCCTATTTTGCATAAGACATCCATACTTAACGAAATATACACTTGTATCCGAATATTGAAGTTGAAAATTGGAAAAACTTCTTCTAGTCTTCAGCTGTCCAGTTTCTATGCCCACTGAAGAATCAGATACATTTATTGGAGTTACTGTAAACTTCCTGTCAACTGGAGCACTTGGTCCGTTCTTCTCTGACCTCACTCATCAATGAATCATTTCCACCCACAGAACTGCTGCTTTACACACACACACACACACACACACACACTCTCTCTCTCTCTCTCTCTCTCTCTCCTAATTTAATAAAACATTTTTTAATTGGAAAATATATTATTAACAACAACTTGAGTAAAAATAAGAATTTTAAATATTTACATGAATTTCAGAGTTTCTTAGTATTTATGTCCCCTTTTTGTTTTATTGACAGTCTGCACTTGAGCTGGTATGGACTCCAAGTTTGTGCAAATCCTTATGATCCATTTTAGATCAAATCCATCAAAGTGTTAACTGAGCACATGCTTCAATAGAAGAAATCAATCAGGAGGAAAATTAGTCTAACAAATTTGCTTACACTTAAATACGGGTCTAGAAATAATGCAGAATCTTGAATATTAAATACTTGAAATATTGACCATTTACTTCCTTTGATTTAAATATTTCAAAAATAATATAATAAATCTTTCTGTTTACTTTCAGAAATTATTCAACAATTAATCTGATGAAATAAATGAGCTTCACCATTACACTGATTTGTTAAACACTTCAAGAACTCCACCAGCAAAAACAAAATTAAAAAAAATTAACAAAACATGAATTTTCTGGCCTGCAGAAAGGGACATGACACATTGTGCATGTACTCATGAATTAAAAGTGGGCAGCAGTGCTTTGAAGCTTTCTGGAGTTTGTCACAATTGCACCTCTATCAATACTGTTTTATTCCACTTCTTGGCTGTAAATTAAATCATGCAGACACCAGGCATTAGTTCAGAGACTAATCTGAGAATAACTTTCATCTTGGCCTCAATGCTGCCTTTTTTGTGTGAAATATCTTTATGGATATGATTTTCCATGGATTACTAAGTTCATTTATTTATTTATTTCAAAATGAGGGCCATTTGTTTTGACAGATGCTCATTCTGGGGCTGCAGCCAAAGCTTGTCTGATTTTCTGAATGCTCACATAAGACCATGGCTTTAGACTTTGCTGTTTAGACAAACACAATCGTACAGTTGCCAGCTTTCTGAATAATTATGTGTAAAAGAACATATTCTGCGAAGGCTGAAATTCCAGTTGGGGAAATAGAGAGAGAAACCTAGAGTGCTTACGTACAGAGCACGCTAATCCATGCTGAATGCTTTTGGAGCAGATGTATGGAAGTAAAATGCTCCTTTTCTCTGCTGTAGTCTAACTATGTGACTTCCCATACATAAGCTGGCATATGTAATATTTCAAAACCCTGTGAGCAACTGATCAGAAACTTTTGGGCTCTTAAATTGTTTCAAAACTGTTCTTGTATAATGTCATTAAAAGCTTTTCATTTTAAAGCCAACGATTAAAGACCTTTATATTAATGTTTAATATACAGATGCATGACTATTTAAGCACAAACTTAAAAATGATTATTGATTGATTGATTGATCATTTAGTGCTTTTGGGGGAATTTTGGTGAGATGGTGTGGGTCCATTTGTTCCCTTATAGAGGGTAACTGCAAATGTATACAAAGTTATTCAGAGTGATCACCTTTATTCTATGATGAAGCATTTCTATCCTTTTTTAATATACTTTTTTTCAGTATGGCAATGTTGTGTTCTGCTCTGGCTTCATATGCTGGCCCAAACACCTTACTAATGCTTTTTCATTTAATATGTCACATTTCTGTATAAGTTGGAGGAAACAATTTACAAATATTTAGCATATGGAGTATGTTTTTACTGCTGTCTTTACTCATTTTTACTGCTACTTCAACGTTGTGTAGAGTCTTCCTCAACAAGGAATGCAATTCTACAGAATTTGCATAACTCTCATCTGATCTTACGTTTTCAGCACTGCCTTTTTAAAGCTTGCTGTTATATAGTTTGTTATACACCCTATGTTACGATTTATTTTTACTATGCCGTTTTATACAACTTCTATAAATAATGTACGATGTGGCTTCATGCTAAATATTCCTCTGGGTTTACAGTGTAGTCAGGAACAGCCAAACATCTGTTTTCTCATAGGGAGAGTATGCATTGAATGTGCATGTCTTACTGGGCACAGTTTTACCAGCATCTGTTGCTACAGAATTGATCCTCCTTTTCAGAGCTAAAGTTGAAGAAGGATCTTAGTGAAA
This sequence comes from Hemibagrus guttatus, assembly GCA_033459395.1. Taxonomy (NCBI): domain Eukaryota; kingdom Metazoa; phylum Chordata; class Actinopteri; order Siluriformes; family Bagridae; genus Hemibagrus; species Hemibagrus guttatus. The sequence goes on from JAUCMX010000011.1 coordinate 15,297,636, forward strand.
TATTGCTGTTTCATTTGTATTTTAAACAGTGAAATCCTGCATTGTTTATGCATACTTGTACTGTTACTAGACATGCTGACAATAATCACTATTCAGTCTAATCAAACATATTAATCAAGGAATCAGGAAGTGATGAGAAATAAGGATAGGTGCATATAGATAGAGGCATTTCAGTATTGCAGAATTTTTTTACATATTGTACAATAATGATGTGTGTGAGCATGTTTTTAAATAGGAATATCTGACGGTTTGGTCCTTGTGAGGACATTTGGCTGGTCCCCATGAGGATAGTCTTGTGTAGCCAGACTTCAGACTGATGGCAGAAGGTCTGGACTCCATAGCAGCTTTTCCATAGCATTGGCCAAGGACTGTCTATAAATCTTCCAGCAAAACAGTAGTATTAACATCAATTCAACTCCATTTGTTCCATTTGAAACGATTAATCAAAAAAGATCACAATATCTGTACCATCACAAAACATGTACTATGACAATTTATCCCAATATCAATATCATAGAATTTAAATTACAGCATGAAATTACATTACAGCCTTAAATGGAAGGTCCTCACAAGGATAGTAAGAAAACCATGTGTGTGTGTCTGTGTATGTGTGTGGGAGGCACATTCAAAGAAAAGCTGAAGCAGATTTTTCAGTTTTATTCTGTATATCTGTAGTGTGGGTGTTAATTAATAATCTTCTCAGTCTCAGTGGCTGTGTTCATAGCCATGAGAGGCGGAAGGTACTTTTTTATTTACTTCCTCCCACACCAATCTATTGAAGTTAATATATTTCTGTATTAGACACACAGCAAAACGTTAACCCTGTCAGTCAAAGAAATAGGGTCAAATGAGATAGTATTTTTGTTTACACAAATTGTGCCTTATTTTTTTTTTATATAAATCCTGAAAAATGAATACTCACGCTCATCATTCACGCTGTTCTCATAACAAATTTCCTCTATGTAATGGAATTTAAATCTGCAAAACACTATTGTTGTTATATAATATAGCAAAGTAGCATGTTAGTTAATTTACCAGACTATTTTAATACACAGTCAGTTAGCATTAAAAGGCTTGTGACCTCATTCACAGTCTAGCCATTTCTGCCTCAACCTCCTGTGCATGATTTAAATGTAATCCTGTGGGATGTGACCGTACGGCTGGTAGGATGTGGCCGTTTTTAAAAGATGCTGTCGTCTGCATTTTCTCTCTCTCTCTCTCTCTCATAGCTGAGTGCTTCCAAAAGTTGAAAAAAAGTGACATCAAAAGCCTTTTCATCACCTGACCAATCAGGCTGTAGCTCGGAGGACAAGTACGAAAAAAAAAAAAAACAAGATGGAGGACAGCGCTAGTAGAATTAATCTTGTTAGTGAGCTGCTGTTTTTCAACAGCATAAAAACTGTGGATAAATTTCCTAGCATGTAAGCCTAAATAGGCAGAACAGTTGATATACACTGACTGTCCACTTTATTAGGTACATTTATTTATTGTACATTTATGCAGTTATCCAATCAGCCAGTCATGTGGCAGGCAGCAGCACTGCATGCACTAGAGTTATGTAGATACAAGGAAAGAGCTTCTGTTCATTTTTACTTTAAACCCCTGAATTGGTAAAAAAATAATGATCTCAGACTCCTCAGACTCAGTCTTTGAATGTATCAAGGTTGTCAGTGCCAAGAATTTAAGTATTTTAGAAAGTGCTGAACTGGGATTTGAGCATACAACAGTCAATAGAGTTTACACAGAATTGTGCTGCAGGTCTGCAAGCAGAAATGCCTTGTTGAAGAGGAGAATGGTTAGAATGGTTGAAGCTCACAGGAAGGCTATGCTAACTAAGATAACCACTCCTTATAACCATGGTGAGCAGAAGTGCATCTTAAAATGCACATGTCTAACACTGAGGCAGATGTGCTATAACAACAGCAGACAACATCAGGTTGTCAGTCAAAAACCAGAAACTGAGGCTACAGTCGGCACAGATTCACAGAAGGTGGAATGTAACGGGGAAAAACAAACAGGTGTTGTTATAGTTTCTGTTTAGATTAACCTGTTATATATGAATAACTCCAGCTATTAAGTGTTTTTGGCTGAACAATCCATGAGTGTATATACAGTGTATGTATAACAAAGCTTTTTATTCCCCCTTTTATTCAATTTAATGCATATCATTCAACTGCAATGTACATTGAAACTAAGGCATTAGGTTACAAGATATAATCTAAGTGTGGACCTGCTGATGGGGTAGTAGGAGTTTATGGTGTCAGGATGGAAGGATAACAGTATAGTCAATTATATGTCTCTGTCAAAATATCCTCAGGTGTGTTTTGACATATGGAGATAGGAAGCATGACATTTACTAAATTATGCAGCTTACTGCACATACAGTATTCATTGGTTCTGTCACTTGGAATGAATGGCTTTACATAAATTGGTTTCTAATCAACAAGGAAATTATAACACAAATAGCTCAGTTAAAGAAAGTTCTATTTCTGTATGTAAATAGCCAGGCATACAGCAGAAATGTTGTTTCAACAGTTCACTATAAAAGTGATAGCGAGAATACCTTGAATATCTGCAAATCTAATATTTCCTATAAGATTAGAAAAAAAATCAAATATAACATTACTCAGCCTTTAAAGCTTTTCAGTTTCTTATTCTTTAAGCAGATATTCATGCTTCTATCAAGAAATCATGTCTAAGAATAGGTTTCATAGTTGTATATTTAGTTCGAGGTAATCTTATATTTGTATAGATATCTTTAGTTGTTCTGTTCTGTTGTTTTTTCTTAAACATCATGTGTCTTAAATCTTATGTGACTACTTCTCTTCAATCAAGAACTTTCTGAAATGTGAACAAATCTAACTTTGATCCTGGCATCACCTGGTCGGGTTGATTTCATTGTGTCATTATGATAATATCCTGTTTGTTGCTCAGTCTTAGATAGAAGGAATAATTTAAGACCTGATGAAAGATCAATCTGACAGGATTAGAGCTCCCGTTGGCCCCTGAATAAACATTGGGCCAATAGGGAATCTTGATCTCATTAAAGCTCTGTAACTGTTTATGATAACTCATTAGAGCCACAGCTTTCTTTCTAGCTGCAGATAGCTCCTTGTAATGCCAGCTTCCTTGGAGAATGGGGATTAGACCTTAACCAAGCCAGTGATATATGGCTTAGATGATCTTTTTCCTGATATTAGAATGTTTTCTTCAATACAGTGCATCCACATTTAGTTGTCATGCGGAACACAGGGAAAAGTGCAATAAAATAAAATGAAGCTCTGTCTGTCTGTAGAGTCAGCGTTCATTTTTATGGTTCAATGCACCACTAAAATGTTCATCTCTCTAGACTATGTTTCACATCTGCTGCATCATAACTCTCTTATTACTCTGTCACTCGGCGCGAGATCAGCCACTTGATATGCAGCAATGGGCTTTGGTCATGAACGTGTAAAGAGGATTGTAGGATTTGTTGGGCACTTTGGTAAGATTAGATTCCTGATACTCAGATTTGGGTTTTTATGAAAAAGCCTGCATGATTAGATTAGAAACCATGATCTATTTTAGCATAGCAAAAGACTTCTAAAGTTTGTAGAAACACCACTTCTTTTACACCACTTCTAAGTTTCAAACATAACTACACAAAACTCATCCATAGCTTGTTAATCCCAGCTTGAGATACATTGTTGTACAATTTTGTCATACATTAAAAAGCAACTTTCCCTGATTTGATTTGGCATTTTCCACTATTCCTTGACAGACATTAACACAATTAAATTTTCCAACCAAAAATGGTATCAGACAAATACATTCTAGTGCACCAATAAGTGATGGCAGAGATTGCATTGCAGGGAGAGGAAGTGCCAAAATATGCTTTTTCAGCACAAACTTTTCTCCAGCTCTTCAACAGACATCAGTGATCTACAAGGAAGTTATAGGAAAACCTGTCACTGGCTGTGCACTACTTTGTGCTTCTCTCAATTTATGGATCTCAGTAAGTTCTGGTGGTGTGGTGGTGCTAGGACTCCACTCACATTTACTTTTGTGGAAAATGTGCATATATTATTCTTCCAGGAAAGTTTTCTTCCTTAGTCTTCAGCCTGCTAAGACTTTGTTGCTTTTATGCAGAACTGCACTAGCATGTTGGTGCTGCCTTACAGCACAATCCTGAGCTCAGGCTGATGTCTGTGTGGAGTTTCTGTGCATGTTCTCTCCATGTCTATATGGGGTTCCTCAAGGTTCTCTGGTTTCCTCTTAAATCCCAAGAACTTGCCTGTAGGTGTATTGGCCATGCTAATTTACTCATAGGTGTGATTGAGTGTACAAATGTGTGAACTGGTGAAGCATCCAGGATGTATTCATACCCTGCCTCATACCCAGCATTCCTAAGATTACTAAAGAGGAATGAATGAATGAATGAATGAATGAATGAATGAATGAATCATTGTATTATTATGTGCACTCTCTTATGTGTAATCTCAATCTACAATATTTTTCAATATGTACATTAACATCATACCATGTGAAATATCATATCATGTGAAATATTATCTTAATTCTCAATCAACATTTTGTATATTTTGTATATAATAGCATAATTCATTGATATTTCATTTATATTTATTTCTCTTGTGTAATTTGAAGCAGTCTGTGGCAAATTAATTTCCTTTGTCATTAATAAAGTTCTTATTTTCTATTATCTTATATTATAGAATGAAAGAATGAATGAATGCACAAGTGAATAAATGTAGTAAATCAGGGTTTTCTGATTTTATAAGTAAACACTTCAACCAGTAGTGACTGCCCATGATATTAGGTTCCAGATCTAAAATCTATCAGTACCTGACCAACAAAAATATTTAGGCTGAGCAATGTATAGAAATGATTTATTCAATGTTTAACTTCAAAATGCTGTCTATTTCATGAAATGTGTGAATTTGACAATTTTTTGCATTTCCCCTCTACAAGTCCTTCATCTTCCTGGTTTCTAAGATGCCAGTTTGAAACCACTGCAGTGGTGGATAAGAGTATTTTGAGCTACTCTGAAAAGCCTAGCATTGAATATCCATAACCGGTGCATTACATGCAATCATCGCCATTTTATTTCTCTATAGAGAAATAGCTCTGAATGTGTTAACGCATTTAAACTCTTATTTAAGTGAGCTTTTCATCTAAGATCCTTGGAGATATGGACGATTGGATGCTCGCGAAGTAAGGCAGTCTACTGCCTCCCAATTGACCTCCTTAAACTCATCATCAGGGTGATTTGTCACATCAGAAAGGTTTCTCAATCTGTGCAAATGCTGGAGGAGTTGATTGGTCTTTTGCGTTATTTAATATGCTATGTCTATTTAGTGAGAGGAGACTAATTAACTCCTCTACATTCACAGCAGTGAAATTGGTCAGTGGCTTTTTTGGGGAGCAAGTAGAGAAGATTGCAGTGTGTGTAGACAATCCTTCTGTGTAATTAGTAGTCTGATGAATGCTTCCTGCTGTTTTATATATAATCATTTTTTGCAGCACTGAACGATAAACATGCATGGTGTATATAGGAATTTAATTGCTTACAGCAAACTACATTTAAGATGGCTCCTTTTTATTTAAAAAAAAAAAAAACCTGGTTTGCGGATGTGCTACATGGGTGTGTGTGATACAGCTTAATGAAATATGAGCCCATAAATTATAATCTGTCATAATCCTAAATTGAATTCAGGTTCCTCAGTATTATAAAGCAGATTGTTCATCATCAGGTCGAATGATCAATAAATATATAAATAAATATATAAACTGTATTATTTGTATACAGACATCAGTGTGTGTTATTATAAAGTGAAAGGAGACGATCACATAATTCCCGGAGTAGCCAAGGGAGCATGTGGGCTTTGACTAGATGACTTTATCTTCCATGAGCAATTAGCTTAGCCAAACACATCTCTCTGCCTGTAGTGTGGAAGGAGATGTGAAGGTCACCGTACTGGCTGTTGCTTTCTCTGCAGTCAGGTTAGACTCCGATTATATAAAGCGGGATGTTCACTTCAGAATTCCACCAGTAACTCCAGCTAGCTGATAAGTCACAGTCATGGTGAAGCTGACAAAAACATTGGCTGCAATTATATTCAGACACCATCCGCATTTGAAGACACAGAGATTTAGAATTGATTTTTTCTTTCTTCACTCAATCCTTTTTCTCAAGCAAAGATTACAATCTCAGGTTCAGCAAGTTACCTGCTTTGTTTTCCTTTGAAAGACTGATTCAGCAAGAATATACAGCACGGTAACACACTAAAGGCTGTAGAGATCTGAAAGAACGTGCGTACATACACACACACACACACACACACACACCACTATGGTGGTAAGTAGGCAAAAATCTGTGTATTAGTCCTCTGAATGCCCCATTTAGGCTGCATGGTGATTTAGTGGTACTGTAATTTAGAAGTGAACACTGGAGGCTGCAGAGAAGGTACAGCATAATCTGGTGGAAATGAAGACACAGGCAGGGGTGCCAGCCTACATCAGAGTGGTAGAAGATTAACAGCAGTGCTGAGGGCACCGAACATTAGAGTTAGACTGCGAGCAGACTCTGTCCTCAGCATGAACGAATGACCACACACAGCTAGATCCTACAACTCAACCTTCCACCCATCATTAAACTGCATTCATTTTCACACATGACTTTTAATAAGCACCTAATGTTTTGTCCATAATGGAAGATTTTAGAATTTGTTTACATACTGAAATCATTACAGTTGCATTGGCACACAGCATAACTGCCATAGTTTAAACTGCCATGAATATTTACATGGCACACCGTAGTTGTTTATTTAAAATGGCTTTTTAAATGGCTGCATATTTTCCTATGATAGAATGTAAACTAGTCACTCACATGTAAGAATAAAAATGCTTTCCACCGCCCAGGATAAAGTAAAGGGTGGTGGGGTTGGGGGGGTGTAAGAGGTGTATATTTAAATGATATCTTACGACAGTAAAATATCACTCCGATGTTAAAACGTAGAACTTCTGTGCAAAATGCACACCGACTTCTTCAGAGCTGGTCTGAAGAATGAGAGGGTCATGGTAAAGCATCTTTTAGAACTATTCTTTTGAGACTCTCTCAAAAGAATTTGAGATTTTGAGAATTTGAGATTTTGATGATGCCACAGCCAGGAGCAAGAACAGCCATGTTCTCTGGGTGTGATAGATGTAATATTCTATATCTCTTGTCAAACACAGCAACATAAGCCAGTCATGGTCATCTGTGAGTTCATTTAAGCAGACATGGGCGGACAGTGCTTTCCTCCTTCCTCACAAAGTATCAGTCGGCTGCCTTCAAGCGTCTTTGAGTTAGCTTTCACCCTCTTAGGTTTGTGGCTGTTGTAAGATAGTGGGCTAGTGGGTGGGAATTGGCAGGTGACCAAAAAATGGAAAAAGTTCCTTTTAAATGATTAGAGTATTAGAGTATTAAAAGTATTAGAATTATTATTAGTGCTATTGCACTAGTGCAAATAAACAGTTAAATAGAGGGATTTCTTTTTCCCCCATTCAAAACCCATAGGGGTTACAAACCTTTACACTCAGCTGTACAATATAATACAATATGGTTATAAAGTTCTCTCTTAAGCTTCTAGATCTGTATTAATTATTCACCCTTGCACAAAGACAAGGTCAGTTTGTTTGCTCACATTAACACATTACTGAAAACAATTTTGTGTAAAGGTAGCAGGAGTTCATTATCGCTGCAGTCAAATCATAAAGCTCACCACACCTACTCATGTTCTATTTATTCTAGATGATATTTCTGAGCAAATATAGTGTAGCATATAGACGTATATGAATAATAAAGTGGAACATTCAAAAAGTTTTGCCTGCTCTCTCAAACCAGTATTAAATGAATTATTTTCTGTTCTAACCTCTTTGAACTGAAGGCTTTTTCAATTCACCGTTGGAAGTAAAAGTTTAAATGTGCCCATGAGGCAAGTTGGTATATATAAACTTGCAGAGGGAGAGGGCCCTGAAAAAGGAGAAATTAGGAGGCAAAGGGCAACGGGAAATATTGGACACCTTATCCTGCTTGTAATTGTGTCGTGTCAGTAGACTGCATAAGATAATGATGGTTGGTGTGAAGTGAAAAAGAGCGAGTCTAGAGAGAGATATGGCAAGTCGAGTCCCAGTGCTGCCCTGGAGCTTGTGATATCCCTAGCTAGATTTAACAGACTTCACAGTTAGAGAAACTCAGCAAATTAGCACATAGTTTGGCTCTGAGACATGATTGTATAGAGGTTGAGTTATTGCCCGTGCAATGTTGCGATTCTCGATATACCCACATACACATGCTGTTCCTTCCACCGCCGAATAATTTGCATTCACGCTCCGCTTTTAACATTAGCATTGATTGAGTGCGCTTGGGCAGCGTACATAAAAATCATCTATTTCCCTTGCATTTGCCTGGCTTTAAAAATGCATAAGACATTAGCTTTGTGCAGTTCACAGAGTCACCGCTGCTCCTGACACCCTCGCAGCAAGCAGCCTGCAGTATTTAGATGCCTGCTATTGCCAAGATGAAAAGGTGGCCATTAAGCTCTAATGGAGAATGGCGTTTGATTTCTTTTTTGCTCAACAAAGTGTAATGGTCCATTAACAATAACACATCACAATTTTGGCAAGTAATGATTAGGGCCATCTGTGTCTCCACTATTCAGTTTGCTGTCGCAGAGTATTAGGACAAGCAATTGTGAATTCGCATGAACGGCTCAGATCAGGCCTTTATTTGAAATGTAGTAAAGTATGCAAAAAAAACAAAAGAGAACTTTCATCCTCTAAAATGAAAGCTACGAGAGGAAAAGAACTGTCATGACCTTCACTGTGTGCAAGTAAATCTAATTGTTCAACATATTAATCAATTGTAATACCCTCTCCTGCCACAAGCTGTCCATTAGAAAAACAAACACGATTCTAGCAACAAGGTGGATTATGGAGGAAGAGTTCAGACATTTCTTTTCAACATCTCACCTTCTGTACTTTTGTAAACAAGTCACATATGGAGACATTTGGGGGAAAACACATATTCCTGCAACATTTACTGACTAATGCTGTTAAAAGCAATCACTCATCTTTAAATGTCTACTCGCCACCTTGGGGTAGTCTGTTCAACTACCTGTTCCTTCCTCTTTACAGTTACATCAAATCTACATGGTCATGCACACTGCAAACCATGTAATGTACCACTTTAAAATTAGGTTACAGCAGTATTGGGTTTAGACAGAGCAAACAAAAGACATAAAGTGCATCTCAATCAGCTCTCTAGTTCAGTACTCATGGCACTAACCACAGAGTTTAAGAGCTGTCTCTATAACAAAATCTTTCCACTACACTGGAATGTTCAATGCACTGCAAAAACCAGGGAATATCGATGCACACTATGTTCCCTTAAATGATGTCATATTTTTTAGAGCCTCTCAGCTCAAAAAAAGGGAAGACAAACTCTTGGTCTTCGTTACAAATTGTTGTAGCACTCAAATGATTCCTTACTATAACTATGCTTACCTTTATTGGATGTTCTGTATAGGGTTTGTTTGAGTCTAATTTTTTTTTTTTCAATGCTTCACTAGCTATTCCATGATCCTGCTTGAAGTATAATAACAGAAAAAAAATAATAATGTGGGAAAAACATCAGTCCTGGCTGTTGCTGATAAATGGCAGTTGTGATGTTGTGATGATCCTTACCTGTGTACCTGTGTACCTGTGATGAACCTGTGTACATGATATACTGATTCATGACCTAGGGAGCAAGTGAGCTAAATGAGACACAGTCTTTTATGGAGGTATCTGTGTTTATTTTTTCACTTTGCACATCAAACATTCTGAAGTAGAAAATGATGTTATTATAACTTATGAATTACAACTTAGAAGGCACAATGAATGTAGCATAATTGGTGAACTGTTTATAGCAAGAAGAGCTGAAAAGAGGCATTCCTACAGATTAGCACTTACTGTCAGATGCTGTGATCATTTCCTGTTAGAGAAAGAACAGCTCAGATATATATATATATATATATATATATATATATATATATATATATATATATATATATATATATATATATATATAAAATTTATTTTATTTTTTTTTATTTATTTTTTTATTTTTTCAATATACTCTCTCCCTGGGCTGGAGGCTTTGTATACAGTAGCCCCACTGTGGGTGAGTCAGAGAAGCAGGAGAAGTTGAGGGGAGTTGATAAGACTGCTGCAGAGCTTGCTGTAATGGCTCTGCTTCTCTCCTTTACAGAGGCTCACTGGGGGGAGATGAGGCAGCCTACAGGCCATCGGTGACAGAGGAGAAGAGGGTCGAGTTTAGCGTTTGTCATACTCCCTGATTAAAAATCACTCACAGAGCTGCTGCCACCGGGGCCCCATTTCTGTAGACTAGCGAGGAAGCTTTAAAGTCATCTATCTTAAAGTTATTTCTCCAATATGAGCCTAAGAGCATGACTGAATTCCTTAAAAGTAAAATATGGTAGCAGGTGCACTGAGGTTTGGAAAATTCTGTATTTGCAATTTTATCACTTGAAAACTGTGTATCTTTGGGCTGTATTTATATCTGTTTAGCACTCCAAATATTTGTATTTGTATCCGTATTTGGAGTTAATCCCAAACTGATTGCAGACTAAACTTTCTTTCTTTCTTTCTTTCTTTCTTTCTTTCTTTTCTTTCTTTCTTTCTTTCTTTCTTTCTTTCTTTCTTTCCATTTCTAATATGCATGAGTTATTAGTGTCTTACTGAAGTACAACATAGGCAAATAAATTGGAAAAAGTAATGACTGAATGCACAAATTAATGAACAGATTAATGACACATTTATTCTTTTAGACTTTGGATGGGCAACTCCATTATAATCTTGAAGACATTTCCAAGCAATGGCGTTATTGCAATGCTTTAATTTATTTATTAATACAAACAAAAAAGAAAAGATTTTCCACTCATATTTGACCAACTAAAACTTGTGATGTACATTTATTTGACCAAACCATTACATTTCTCAAATTTACATATTCTCCATTTCTAGACAATAGTTTTTGTTGTTGTTGTTGTTGTTGTTTTTGTTTATTTGGTGTCTCTTTTTTTACAACAATTTTTTATAAAATCTAATAAGAATTTTTTTTTAAAAAATCCTACCATTTACTGATCAGCATGAGGTTAGATGATGTCGGAAGCACGGCCCATATCAATGTCAGGATGAACATAAGGCACCAGTCTCTCCTCGAGGTCCGCTGTCTGATTCCATCAGTCATGCACGTCTCTCTCCTTCACTCTAGATATCAGTGAAGTGGACAGTGACAGATATCTGTGTGTGCCAAGGCCAGACAGAGGTGAGCTTTAAAAGAAGGAAGCCATGCAGAATGTACAAGGTCAATGAGCCTCGAGAACACCAACAGATCTGCTGTGGAATGAGCTGAGAAGAGGGAGTGCTCGGAGTCAGAGGAGCATTATTGCCTTTTTGGGTTTAGGGGCACTAGTGCTCTCAGGATAATGACAGTGGTGCTGTCATGTTTGTCATGTCGGGTAGCTCTGGCAGTCAAATAATTGACAAGACTGAACATTACATTGTGGCAGATTTAACACAGCAGACTAAGCTTGCAATTGTTGTGTATTAAGTGCTCTGACACGGAGAGTAGAGTAAATAATTGGAATCTGTTACTTAATGGGTTTCTCCGGTGCATCTCCTCAGATAAGTAAATGTTCACAGGGTTTAGCAGGAACTAAACATCATGTATTTTCATCATGTATTCGGTACAATCATGTGCAACTATGGCATATATTTTATTTTTCATTCATTCATCTTCAGTTAACAATTTCTCCTCATCAGGATTGTTTTGGATCCAAACCCTATCGTGGGAACACTTAATGCAAGGCAGAAATTCAGCCTGGATGGGACAGCAGTCTACTGCAGAGCAACACACACACACATACACACAAATTCACACACTCATTCACACACTCATTCACACCTATGGGCATTTTATCATTGCCAGTGCACCTACCAGCATGTTTTAGGAAGGTGGCATAAATCCAGAGGAAACCCACATGAACATGGGCAGAAAATGAAACAGACAGTAACCCAAGCTCAGGGCTGAACCAGGAATATAATGTAGGATCTGTCCCAGTGTTACCCTCTGTGCCACAGTGCAGCCTAATTTATTTCGATTTCTTTTTTATTCTTTTTTAAATTTACTTAGGAAAAACATTAAAAAAATATGTTTCTGCCAATTCTACATGTAAGAAAAACAATGGCAAGCATAATCAGAGACTCTGTTTCTATCTTTAAAAGTTTGTTATGTCCACGTGAGCATCTGCAGTGAATAGAAAGCTATTTGGGCAAAATAGATTCTCACATTTTCTGTATTGATGTAGAATCTTTCTTAAGAAAATCCATTACATCCACACCAAACAGACAATCATTATAATCCCATTTAACTCTTTTATTATTCAGTTATTCCTCTTGAAACATAAGACTGAGTAACTACAGTGGAACTAAATTTAAAGGTATGTAGTAAGGGATGTCTGACTCCCCAAAGTACATGAACTCTACATTGAGTTTAATGAGTATAGTCTGAGTTATGTTGTACGATAGAATAAAATAATGTGCAATTAAGCTTCAGGCTGTTGGCAATAGCTTTAATAGCAACTCATTCCTCAGCTAGACTTCATGACCTGCAGATTGCCACTGGGCTCGAGACACTACAGCAGCAGGAGGTTTGGTTTCACTGACATACAGACAGATGTCATGTGCCACTGCTCAACTCTGAATGTTAAAGATACATCACAGTGACGTGGAACCTGGGAATACACAAACAGAGCACAGCATGATCACTTCCTAGCATGCTTAATTTACAAAAGCATGTGAGGAGGTTAAGATGATAATATGTATTTCTAGTGTGGTTATTATACAAAGCACAACATAGAAAGCAGCTGTCTTTGGAGAGATACTACAGTATTATATAAAGATGAATGCTTGCTCTGCCTGAAGTTAATCTCCCGGCTTTGTCTGACCAGTGCTTTGTCTGAGACAGAAAGTGTTTCTACACTGGTAATGAAGAATTGCAAATGGCTCTGGAGATTTGAACCAGCTCTTCATAAGGTCAGAGGATATGAGAAATGTAGGAGGAATGTAGGCTGGTCATGGTGCTTGTTTTTCTTGAGATTCAGCCGTGAGGATGAACTACATCTTGTTTTTTTGTTTTTTTCTATATGTTATTGATAGGTTGCATAAGATTGAATACAATTCTTCAGTAATCAGTTTTATTAGCTGGAAGAAATCCCCTTAACAAAGTAAGGAATAAAACTTGATGGAAGATGCTGTTATAGGTGTGATTTTTCCCCCCACTTCAAAATGGATTATTTTCCTATAACATCATGTCCTGACCTGTATGATTCTTCTTATGCCACGTCGATTTGCCAACGATTACCATTTTTATCTTATTAAAAACAACATACATTTTTTAAGAGCTTATAGCTCTATTTTATGTTGTGAAATTGTGAGAGATGAGATGAGATGACATGCACCTTTATTAATCCACTGTAGGGTAAATTCAGGTCAAAACAGCAGCACAAGTAGGATGAGTAACATTAAAGAAAACCTCGCTCACTGTGTGTGTGGAGTTTGCATGTTCTCCCTGTGCTTGGTGGGTTTCTTCCAGGTGCTCCGGTTTCCTCCAACAGTCCAAAGACATGCTTTTAGGCTGATTGGAGTCTCTGGATTGCCCATAGTGTGTGATTGCATGAGTGAATGAGTGTGTGTGTGACGGCACTCCGTCCAGAGTGTATCCTGCCTTGATGCCCGATGACACCTGACACAGATTCCCCGTGACCCGATGATAGATCGGATAAGCGGTACAGACAATGGAAGAAAAAAAACCCTATACATCACAAATAGTGTAAAATAAAAGCAGTATAAGCTCAATAAAAATACTGAAAAATTACAGAAACAGTAAAAATGTGTATGTACATATGCTGAAAATTTTTTTTATATATCACGTAATGTATGTACAGTGGAGCCTTGGCATACAAATTTAATTCGTTCTGGAGGGAGTTGAGGTGAAAATTTGTATTGTGAAACATAGGAAATAATGTAAATGCAGATAATCTGTTCCAGCCACCCAAAAATATTACCAATATTAACTGTATATAAACTGTATGGCTGCTTATAAAGAACTAATGCAAGCCAAGCATTTCATGTCAAGGGTCCTCACAGGAAGTCGTGCCACAAAGCTTTGGATAAAAATAAAACAGACCACCCACACCACCAATCTGTCAACAAAAAAAATGCGCGAAGACAACGTTGATATTGTGGGTTAACTCAATGTTGCTGTCGTGGGTCACTGACTGAAAAAAAAATTAGTAAAATTCGTAAACTCGTTTCAGTTGGTTTCTCTTGACTTTCCACTGACGCAAACAAGTTTTGAACAGCTCCCGGATGTACGCGCAACTCGGCGATTGGTTTGGTTTGTTCGAATACCGAAAATGATTCGTATGCTGATGCAAATTTCATGGCATAAGTCCCTGTGAATGAGTCGAATGAATATGATTTGATAATTTAATAATGCTGTGGTATAATAAACTAAGCAGACTAAGACATTTTAAGTCTGAAGACTTTTTAAATAGCTTGGACTTTCTGCACACACAGTTGTGCTTTTTCTGCTTTTCCACTTTACCCCACTGCCTTTAAGATTCTTTTGCAATTTTAATTATTTACCCAAGGTGCATTCTTGTAATAATGTTGAATCTTTGATGATATAGCCAATAACTCTTAATGACCTACTGTAGTATATTCATCTCTGGACATGAACCTTTCACGCTCAAAACGTGTGCAATTTTGCCTCCATTTCCTTTGAGATATAAATAAAATCCTAATTTTATATCTCCCTGCCCAACTTAACATCAATCCCCTGTTAGTAAGTCTATTCCCCACGGTATACATGAATAGTAGCAAGAAAAGGAAAAAGAGAAAACAGTGTTTTCCCCCTTCAGTTCTCCTCCTTTTCCTGTGTCCTTCCTCCTATCCCTTAGTGCAAGGCTGTGACAAGCTATGATGAATTACCTCATTATTCCAGTTCACTTGTTCGTTTCTCTGCTTTTGTAATTTCCCAGATTGATCCACATGCACTTGCACCCACAATACTTCTGTTCTATTCACTCCATAGCTCTTCTGCCATACATACAATGGCTTCGTCTTCAGGGCTAGCATGTGGCACTAGCAGACATGGATCAGCTCCAGCGGTGGACGCATGGCTTCTCACAGAAAGAATGAAACCAGAGAGACAAAGGCCAAATTAACTTCCACGCACTGTCAAAACTAAGAAACTGCACTTTCACTGTAATCACTTATAATATAATCCCCATCCTTCACAGGTCAATGTGTGATAATTGGGCCTTCAGCAGACCAGGTAATTCAAAAGTGTGGTTTGTTACCCCCATATTATAAAGCACCACACACTCTCTGCCATCTCAGATTACTCCTATTTGAGTCAGAACTTGAAGTTTGGAGTGCTAGAAGCAGTTCTAATGGGTTTCACCCCACTGCTTTCCCAGTGCCCATTGATCTCTATGCACAAGGTAAGGTTCATTAACTTATGAATGAGTCATTTCAGTCTCTCAGTGAACTCTATCTAAGGCCGTACTTTTCAAAACAACATTCAAATGATCACAGTGTGATCACAAATTTCCCCTGCCCACTGCTTAATCGGTTTAATTAAATGCGATTTAGGTGTGTAATCAAGTCACAGGGTGAAAACATACTGAGTTCAAAGTCACTTTTTGTGCAGTTTCATTTTTTTCTCACCTTTATTATCTCTAGGCATCTATTATAGAATAATGCTGCAGAGATCATTTAAAGTGCACAGGTTATCTGGTGTTCATTTTGAAAAGTTTGCTCCTGGTTCACTCTCTTTTTTTAATACCTGCATTTCTGACACATGTAAAGATATACGGCAAAGAAATGTGCTTTCAAAAAGAATACATTACAAAGTAAAAGAACAAAATCAAGACAGAGAATTTTGTACTAAAGAGAGGTAAAGGAGATGTGAAGAGGGAAAAACGTCTTGAGATTAATCTTGAGATTACTACCTTGCTCTAACTTAAAAATGGACTAACTTGGCAGGTTGCTGTGGTTTAAGAGATTCCAAAACATTCTGCTTTTATGTAAAAATAATTGTCTCGTGTCAGGCCTCCATCGTTGATTAATTCCCTATAACAGCAAACTGTGGTGTGTTTTACTCTTTATAAAACTTTGGTCCATACTGTAAAGCTTTAATTAGTGTGATATTTTCAGACAGCCTATTTAGTTGTGTATCTTCATCATAATTGCACATGCCATATGGTAAAGGTGTCTCCAAACCCAAAATGTGCAGACATATTGGTGTCCAAATGTAACACATATTCCATCACAAGACAAAATAATCTCTCTCTCTTGTCAGCATTAGTGTAGTTATGGAGTGGAGTTGCCAATGTTAGCTACATCTGTCTGCTGTTGTAAAAGTTTCTCTCCATATGTAGATTAATTAAGTAAAAACTCAGATTTGACTTCACTGTCATGTCAACAGTTATGACGAAATAGTGTTAGGAAAGTACTTACAAAGTACAACAAACCGTATATAATACTTGTCCTAAAATTACAGGCTATGCAAAATCTTAAATGGCTACAAATGCAGTTTGTGGAAAATTACTGTGGAAAATGTAACAGAATTTATCAGCAGCTTTTCGTAACACTGAAATGTCTCTTCATGTTTACGCAGTTGACTCACAAAACATCTCATTTTACATGATTCAGTAGCAAACTGTCACCACAGGCAATTTTCATTCACAGAAATGTGAAGGTTTTTTTTTCAGGGAAACATTTCAATTCTGGTTAAAATGCAGAAATGACTTGAAATCAGGTTTGCGGTTTTGGGACTGCAGGCTGTGGTGAGAAGAAATGACTGATGGTGCAATAAATCTGCTAAAATGCAAGGCTTGTTTTACACTCTTCCAATCAAGAAGTGATTTATCTTCAACAAGATGTTAAAACTAAAATGAGTTTCCTAGTTATGCAATTGCACTTTTTGATCATATAGTACACTGTTATAGAAGGAAATTATTTAGAATTGCTCTTTCTGGTGTCACTCAGATAAGGATGAGTTTCCTTTTTGAGTCTCAAGGTTTCCTCCTAATATCAACTCCAGGTGGTTTTTTCCTGACATCTTCACCTCTGGCTGACTTGATCAATTTTAAAACTGCGTTACCAGAAAATCTATGTCCTGAATTTATATATATATATATATATATATGTTTGTAAAGCTGCTTTGTGGCCATCCAAATAAAACTGAATTGAATTGAAGTTTCAAATCCAAGAGTGTATGAGGTAACTGAGGTAAATGAACAATTTTAGATTCTGTTGATTGTAGAATTGTTGTTTTTGGAAAGCATCTGCAGTTAATCACATTTCTTGTTTATGTGGAAAAAAATGACATTGTAAATCTGACCACTTTCTTCATGTTTGCTATCATAAATGTTGCTATGTGTAATAATTATGAACTATGCTATTTGTTGGGACTTGTTATTATAAAACAGTAATAAATATTAACAGACTAATACAAGATTCATTGTCTCTAAACATCTTCTCTTATATATGTCTTATGAAAATATATTACAGTGTAATAGATCCTTTAAACTGCTACTAAATATGATAGTATGATAATGATAATAATTAATATTAGCATGCTATCTAATCTAATCTAATTCCTTTTGTTTTTTGTCACATGACCATGCTTTTATAGGCAATTCTCTATTTTCTCTGTCCATAGGTAAGCCAGTTTCCTGTTCACAGTGGTCTTGAAAACTATTCTGGAAATGACATTTCATTCTGTTTTCCTCAACCATCAGCAGAGAGAAGGTAAAAAAAACCTGGTGTTTTATAGAATGACTCAACATGCTCAGATTAAACACTGCTTTGTTAGGAGTATGAAAATAGAACCAAGGAACATTCTGCTTTTTTATCCCTAATATCCTCTAAATGCACCCAAATGATACCTTGTGCTACTTCGCACATGTGGCTGCAGCATTTTGATGGAATGGATTTGAGACTTTTTTTTTTTACCACATTGTCTTCTTGCGAAGCCTTGGAAAAAAGCATACACTACAGCCTTCGAACACCCACACCTTTTTAATGGAAAAGTTCCTTTGAGTTGGTGTGATCTACCTTACTTTTCTCTGCAGTATGCATGCACAAGCAGTCATCTGGGTTGCAGAGGTGCCTTTTAGTCAGCCCAGCGGTGTCAGAAAT
This sequence comes from Hemibagrus guttatus, assembly GCA_033459395.1. Lineage (NCBI taxonomy): Eukaryota > Metazoa > Chordata > Actinopteri > Siluriformes > Bagridae > Hemibagrus > Hemibagrus guttatus. The sequence goes on from JAUCMX010000011.1 coordinate 15,315,951, forward strand.
AATAGTGGGTGTATGTGCAAGGAAAAAAAGTGCATAGAGTGCATTTTTTTCTCTTTGGGCTGCGAGCAGAATAATGAAGTACATAGACCATGTTTCCCATGGGACCCATAATTTTGGTGTGCCCACCTGTCAGCGTCTGATTTGCTTGCTGTCTGCCACAGCAAAGAACACAAATTGTTTTGCTCCGTTTGCATTGTCAGGACTAATTTGACATTATGCGTACTGCCCTGCCAACTATACCCAGAGTTTGGGTAAGTATAAACTCTACTTTTTTTTCATTTTGGTTGAAATAAGCAGACGGTGCTTGGGAAGATGTTGGGGAAAGGAGGATTATTGAGCAGTAGATGAAATTGCATATTTCCAGGCTATTAGAGAACATTATCCTCCCCAAGCCTTAGCTGAAAATAGATAGAAGCTTTTGAGTTAGTTTAACTTGAAAGGAAAGAAGAGGCATGTATTTCTAGCTATTTCCGAGTGAGTTATTGCAATGCAGATCTTGGGTTGTAATATAAGCTTAATGGAAGTAATGTCCATTTAGTGCATACATGTACCTATACTTAACATTTTCAAATGAGACTGTTCTAGTCTGTTTACTGCATGTATAACTAGAATGCATTAAATGCATTTTCAGTGATGGAGCTATCAGCCATGTTTTAAAAGTAACTTTTGCTGTGGGCTATTTTGATTATTACTCATTACCTAACTCATATGCAGTAATCTCCTACCATTTCCTAAATGGAAAATAATAATCAAATATAATAGGCCTGTTGGTAATGGTAGCCTGGATTAGAATGGTTGCTTAGCATGTCAACAAATCAGCTCTTTCTGAACTGTATGGAGTGCCATTAGAATAATTCAGTGTAATTATTCTTTTTAATCACCACAGCAGACACAGTGGCCAAGTATTTCTTCTTGAAAGATAAATAGTGTTTACCAGGCCAAATATAACCCAACTGCTTTCTTGTGCATTGTAAATTTTAAATGTCATGTTCATGTTTGATTGGGATTATGACATAGCCAGCTTGGAGAAGATTATTAAGAGCACAGTTTTTTGAGAACAAGAGGATGCTGTCTTTTACAGAATTATTAGATTTTGATCCTCAAACGTCTATATATCATACATTTTAACCAGTGATTAATCAGTAAATTAGTTTGTAGTTTTCTATCATCTAATGATAGAAACTCAGGCAGTAATGGCATAAAACATGGAAAGAATATGGATGTTAACTGCACATTACATCAGTAATAAATCAAAAGACAAATATGTGCATGAACATTTGCTAAAGCTTCTCAATATCCTAAGATTCAAATAGGAGTATTTTCCACCTCACAAAGCACATTTTGCCAAAAACTTCAAACTACATAACAAGTGCACAACAAATCACAACTTTAAATACAAATATCTATTACATACTTGTAAACATTGTCTACAAATTCAAACTCCCTTCTACCAAGGAATCCATGCGAGCATAATTGGCCCTGCTCTCTAAATTGGAATGAATGAATTTCTGTCTCTCTAGCCAATTAGAATGACTTTAAGGAAGCAGAGGTTAGCTCATAATCATGTTAACCCACTGACTCTCAGATTAATAGCTGTTAGGTTTTATCCAGATAGGAAATAAGTAAGGAATAAAACATATAGGAGCATGCCAAAGTTCACTATTTTCATTTAACCGTATGTTTATTTCCCCCTTATACTGTGAAATGTCCACAGGACAAAGCTTCACCATATAGACAATTTGAATTGATACACATAATTTCTTTGTTAAATGACAGCACATTTTATGGTATTATTATCCTTAGATTATGTGTTCCAAATCTATGCCAAATCCTTCACAAATTAAGTAATGATTGCAGACATTAAAGGTGTGATTATTGACGACTTCACCAGGGCAGCCATTGAAGCAATTATAAACTATAAAAGTATAACAGCCCATTATAGCACAAGGGTGGCTTATGACTGCAGGTGAGCAACGTGTATTGGGATTCAGCTGTTTGCTGAATGAAGTTGATTCATCTTTTCTGCTGTAGCTGCAGCGTGGAGTGTGCATAGCTTGAACAAGATGCTCAGTCTGCTCATTATTATGTCCCCAATGACCACTAGAGACAGAGACATGTCAGATTCAGGCAAAGACCAAATGTGTTGATATGACTTTGACCATGGCGAGAAATGCTTGAAGAATGGTGAGAAATGAAAATTCAAACTAAAAATTCAGTGCAAAATGCACTGTTACCTATAATAATGTTTTTATTGTTATATTTATTCTGATGTGTATTGTTTTAAACATATTGCATAGAAAAATACAGCAGCTCCCTACATGCTAACTATGTTCAAAATGACTTCTTTTTCCACATATGTGAGACAGGCTGTTACAGTGCAACTGCTGAAGTCTGATATTTTCACTTCCAAGTTCTGATAAAAAGTGCAATCTGAAATTGGGCTGAAAATTTTAGACAGAGTTCATGTGACATAATGATCACAGTCGGATTTTGTCCTAAATTTGTGCCTGTGGAAAGCCCTGTGTCGTGTACAATTGTTATTGTTAGCTTAGAAATAAACTCAAGTGAAACATCATGTAGCTGGTTCAATGTTGAACATTACAGGAAGCAATGAAATAAATGTGGCATTAGCACCTATTCAAGCAGTGCTTATTTTAACAACATGAGACTAGCTAGGTAGTTATGCTAATGCCGTTTATCTGCTAATAAGCAACTGTATTCACTTTTTATCATGTTTATTAGCAGTTCCTTTTCAGATTAGTGTTAGAATTCATATTAAAGAACAATCTAATAATGGATTTGAATGTCAAATCAGAATTGAGCAGCTTAAACATAGCTTTAGTCTGATGTGTTCTGTTAGTGAAGATTTATTAGTGACGTGAAGACTCTATTAGTGAAGTAAATCTCAAGGTTTTTATTTATTTTAGAAAGTGCACATACCAGCCTAATGCCTTATAATGATCTTTTCAAGCAATGCATAAAAAAACTATTATACTTAATAATTCAGTGGCCAACTCCAGACAATCTGAGAAGAGAAAGAAACTGTTTGGACTTTTTTTTTCTAGCCAGACAGCCATCCTTCTCTCTGTCTCTCACCCTGTATGACTCTGACTGTATGGGCACGCCATCATTCCTGCATTTTAGTTTTAAGTAAGTTTTAAGACTACACTTGCGAATATGTTTCTGTTATGTAAATGGTGACTGTATGTACTCTACATTAATCATATTTACAGCCATCTGTGTGAGGGTTTATTAAATCTGAGTCATTAAATAAAAGCAAGTAATGAATAAATCAATGAAATAATTGTGCATGGAGGCCAGCAAAGGCAGCCTTGGAGAACAGCAGAAATAACAAGGATGATCAAATAGAAGCTGGTGTTTTCAGTCTGCATGGTCCATGAGCAAATCTGATGATTGTTAGTCTTTGGCAGAGGAATCACCAAGAGTTCTATGGCTTTCATTTCAGACAGCTTTGAATTACATGTTGTACCAAGGAAGTGAAAGAGACACTGGTTTTGAGGGGAAAACAGCAAAGTTGCTGATCTGGGCTGAGTTTCCCAAAAGTGTCGCAAAGTTAAGAGCATCGTAACCCTAGAGACAGTGTTCAATGCCTGCTCTGCCATTTAACAATGATCTGTGTGTTGTGGGAAAGTCAGTCGCTATACCCATCTATACTCAGTGCCAGTAAATAGGTATAATTCCCTTATTTTCTCTTGACTAGAGATTGAGAGGGTGTGCATATGATATATTTTAGGCAAATAAATATTGTAAACAGCATTCCCAGAGAGACCTATTAGTCTGACTGATCATAAACAAACTTCTCTGATCTACATTCACTCTCTCTCTCTCTCTCTCTCTCTCTCTCTCTCTCTCTCTCTCTCTCTCATTTGCCCTTTTCTTGTTTACTTTAAATATTATACACTTAATGTATGTATGGCAGACTGGAAAACCCTTCAAATGGTAAAATGTTTACATTTTCTACTTTAACTGAAATATGTCTCTATTTGCATGTACCTTAACCACACATGCATTAGTGTACTCTATGTATATATTTCACTATAAAACTAAATGCAGGTTGCTCTTGCCAATTGAAGACTTTTTATCAAACTGGGACCAGGGAATAGTGGTCTGGTCTTGAAATCAGATATGAGCAAAAAATGGAGCTTAAAAATGTTTTCCATTAGTTTTTCTGATTGAAAACTTTTGGCACACATGTCAGCCATTAAGTGATTTGCTAGTAATATTGTCAAGGTTTTGGCAGATTGCAGGCTAGAGGTTTGACAAAAAAGAGTCTATTAGTTCCAACTGAAAAAATGGCACCATTTTTTTTTTTAGCTTAAATACCCTTTATTTGACCTTATTTGACCTAGAAGATAATGCTTGCACAGAAACAATTACATGCCCAATGTACAGTGCATTTTCTTTTTCATAAGAAAGGTGCATTTGTGTCTTTTATGAAATGTGTACATGGTCCTGAACATACTAATGTTCCAATATGTAAAATGTGTGTACTGGTTCTCTTCATTTATCAAAAAGATTGGAGCTTATTTTCACACAAACACAAGCCTAATTTGCTAATAAATTGGCATTGTATTGCATCTTTGGTTGGGTATAATGGGCCAGAAATTTTCCAAATAAATGTGTAAACAACAGTAGGTAACATAACGCACCAGTATGTGTCACATCTGCCAGTGCAGTGGTATTTTCAAACCCACTTCTGTCAAAGAAATGCCCTTGCATTTGCCTGCTAAGACACGATGCTAAAACATTATTTCTCTTATTTTCCAGCAAAGCATTAAAAGTCAGAGCCTGCCCTCTGCTCTGTGAGTCATGCTATTTATGGTGACAGTGTCATTGCCTCAGGTTGGTTTCACAATTTTATTTTTTTCCCAGAAAACTGATCATTGGTCCCTTAAAAATGGTTTCTGAAGTTCACTTAAAAAAAACCCTGTCAGAACCAACAAGTTGAGTGTTGGTACCTCAAGAAAAGAAAAGCAAATGGATCAACCTAGTACTTATAATTTTGCAAATCTGACAGCACAAAAGTGATGTATAGAACTGTGCAATCAATCCAATGTTAGGAAGAAATTCTTAGACATCACATCATGAGTCTCCAAATAAGCCCAGATTTGGTCCTGGGTGTGGACTCAAACATTCAGATCAAGTGTGAAAGCAAATTCGGTGCCTATTACATTTACTGCTTTTGGCCAACACCCTTTTCCAGAGCAACTTCTCTCTCTCTTTTTTCTTTCTTTTTTTTAATTCAACTGAACAGTTGAGGGTTAAGGACCTTGCTCAAGGGCCCAGTAGTGGCAGCTTGGTGGCCCTGGGGTTTGAATTTCCAACACTTTAAACATGAGACACAACTTCCTAGTGGCCATTAAGATCAATTAATGCCAAAAGCATATAAGAAAGCAAAATCTAAAAAAAGTAGCTCAAGGGAAGCAAAAGTAGGTTTAGCATGCATTCATTCGTAAATATGACTCATACATACATTAATAAATAAAAACAACCAAATAAATATAAATAATGTATTCCTTCATTAAATCTGTCGTTTATATAAATATATCTTTTTACTAATTTGTTGATGCTAGAGTATTTTAGTCTTTTGTCCAGTGAATTTAATTGTGCTTTGCATTGGTGAAGCCTAGACAAACTGTTACTCAATACTGTTCCTCTTTATGACTCATTCAAAAAGACTCTTGAATGAATCATTTGCGAATGAAACATCAAGTTTTTTTCAAATTTCTACATATTTAAAAAGCTTGCCATTTAAACTCTACTGTAAATATTGAAAAAACCTCTTTTTATTCGTGCACATAAAATCATGAAACAGAGCTTATTGTTGATTTATAGTTGATGTCACCTCGATGTCAACGAGCACTGACACGCACTTCAATAGGCAAAGCTTCAAAAGTCAATCTTTCATTTACATCTATTAACAGTCTACTCTGTGCCACGTTAATCAGATTGTGTAGTACCAAAAAATATTACGTGTATGCAATTTGTATGCCTTATACTTAATTAATTACATTAATTAAGTATTATGAAAAAATATTATGTTCTCTACCTTTCTCTCTTACAAAAATTAGGGCCCAGTGTAAAAGTTTTAGTCAGTTTCTAAAAAAGAAATGAAGTTTAAGTGCCTTTTCTGTCTTGTGGTAGTTTTACTCTTTTGTGATTATCTCTTTAGTAAGATGTTTGTTCCTCTCTAATGTCAGCTCAAACCTGGGCACAACACATCACTTTACCCGTGAGGGCATTGGGCTTGGACTGATATCTCCGCTGAGCCATTGTGCAGCTCTGAGTGCAATGATACACATTTCTAGAAATCCATTGCACCTCAGAGAGAAGAAAGTTGGCTGGAAGCCACCCATTTGCTTATTGGCATTAAAGCATATGTCAGCAGAGTAAATATGTTACATACAGTTTTTTGCATCTGGGTTATTTTTGTTCATGCCATATGTTAATTATGTAAACACAGACGCCTAAAGGGACTGAGCAAGATTGCACCATTTATTCTAATTCGGTTTGTTTTATTCTTGTTTAGCAGATAAAATAATAGTATCCTATACGACATCTTCTGCCGCATGGAGGCATGTCTGTTTCTTATTGTGAGAAATGAGAAGTTTTCTATTGAGATTGTGTAGTCTAAATAAAGCCTTGTTACATAAAGGTCTAGAAATATAAGAGTTTTTGAAGAGGGGTGTGGGGTTAGAGAGAGAGCAAGAGAGAGAGAGAGAGAGAGAAAGAGAGAGGGAGACTAGACACCCATCATTAGCTATCTAGAAACAGTCCACAAAATGCCAGTTGGCTCATCTGTTGGAACGCAGACATTGTTTTGTTTTCAGTTGACACTCTTCTCGATATGACTGATGCAGCTTTTAGTTTTTCAGATAGCTGCTTCATTAAAGTGATGATACATAGTAGCCTGGGCAAAGTAGCAGGGTTGTACATATATTCACAAAATGTAATTGGTCTAAAATATTCCATGGCTCCATGTTTGAGGTAGAAGCCAAGACTCATGTGGCACAAACTACTTTTTGTATCACATCATCAAAGGAATAAAAATTCTTCTTCCAGTTAATGAAGAGAATTTTGTTTAGTTTGAGGCCTTCAGAATATCTTGCATGCGTTGCTGTACAGCATATGGAGCATATGATATAGATATACATTGCTACAATGTACATACATACATAGTCAATGAAACATCAGGGATATCAATCTGTCCATTTAGGAAGCATAACTGATTGTGAATTAGTTTCACCTGCTTTGGCTTTCACAAGTGAAAGTTACAACAGGTGCACTGGAAAGGCAACAGCAAGACAACCCTCAAAAAGGAATGGTTTTGCAGGTGGTGGCCACAGACAATTGCTCTTTTTATCCTTCCTAACAGATTTGTCTTTAGTTTTGTGTTTTGTTATGATTCTTGTCACCACTTGTAGCATACGGCAGTACCTGCAACCCATTCAAGTTGCACAGGTAATTCAGCTCCTCTAGGATGGCACATTGATACGTGTCATCGCCAGGAGGTGAAGTGTGTCTCCCAGCATGAGTTCAAGAGCATGGAGGAGATACCAGGAGATGGGCCATAACACAAGAAATGCTGGACAGGGTTGTAGAAGAGCAACAAACCAGAAACAGGACTGGAATCTGCTCTTTTGTGTGAGGAGGAACAGGAAAGGCACTTCCAGAGCCTACAAAACGACCTCCAGCAGGGAATTGGTGTGCATGTTTTTGACCACACTGTCAGAAACAGGCCTCATGAGGGTAGCATGAGGGCCCGACATCCTCTAGTGGTGCCTGTGCTCAAAGCTCTACACCACGCAGCCCAATTGGCATTTTCGAGAGAATACAAGAAATGGAAGGTCCTCCACCGGGGCCCCGTCTTTTCACGGATGAGAGCAGGTTCACACTGAGCACATGTGACAGACATGAAAGAGTCTGCTGTGGGGAACATTATGCTGCCTGCAACATCAACCAGCATCATCGGTTTGGGGTTGGTTTAGTGACGGTCTTGTGTGGAATATCCTTGGAGGGTCGCACAGACATCCATGTGCTAGCCAACGGCACCCTTACTGCTGTTAAGTACAAGGATGAAATTCTCAGAGCCACTGTCAGACCTCATGTGGCCAGATTGTGTAGGCAGTTTCTGGATGACGAAGGCATTGATGCCATTGACTGGCTCTCACATTCCACAGACCTGAATCCAACTGAGAACCTCTGGTACATTATGTATCAGAGCATCGAAAGCCGCCAAGTAACACCACAGACTGTCTAGCAGCACAGCAATGCCCTGATTTAGATCTGGGAGAAGATCCCCCAGGAAACCATCCAAATTCTCATCAGGAGCATGTCCAGACATTGTCGGGGCTGCATACAGGCACATGGAGGCGATACACACTACTAACTTACATCATGAGCAACTCTTAATTTAAGTTAGTAGTGTGTATGGCCCCCACATGATGAAATTCAGTTGGATCAGCCTGTAATTTTAATCTGTTACTTTGATTTTTGTTGTGATTTTGACTTCAGTCCTCAGTGGATTGATGATTTTGGTTTCCATTGACCATAGTCACATCATTTTTTTCTTAACAAATTACGCAGTGTATATAAGCAAAGATTTTGATCTTGAATATTCTGTTCACTGAGATACAATATGTGATTGTAGTGTTTCTCCCTTTTTCTGAGCACTGTAGTTTGTTCCATGCAATTATTTAGTATGTTGACAATGACTACGATTCTTAGTGATGTTAAAATAGCCTATGATCATTCCTGTTGTGTGTTTAGATCTTGAGGCCCTGCCAGGTACTATTTATGCACTAATATTGGGAAATCCCCAGAGTGATTGAGCTTCAACTCATTGAACTTGCTGACTTGACTAACCTTCTGAATGCAAGTGAAGCCAATCTCAGTCATGACCAAAAGATTCATTGATTTAAACACTGGGCCTCCGTACAAGAGATGAGCAAATCTCGGTCTTGACCAAAATGATTCACTTACTCAAGGGGTACAGAAGTAGGATTGGCATGCATTCAGTTGCAAATATGACTCATGTAATTCACAAATTTTTGAAAACAAATAACTAAATAAATAAATTAATGTAAGCCTACACTAAATCATTTATATATAGATGTATCTTTTTGCCAAAATATTGATGCAGGCATCAATTTGTCTTTTTTGGTCCCGTGAATGCAGTTGTTCCTGAACAAAAGGAATGACTTGATACTGTTCATCTTAATGACTCATTCAAAAAGATTTTCCAAAAAACATTTCAAGTTTTTTCAAGTTTCTACATAATTAAAAAGCCTGTTATTTAAGCTCAGTTGTCAATACTGAAGAAACGTCTTTTGACTTATGCACATAATATAATGAAACAAAACTTTTTTTTGATTTACAGTTGAACTTAATGTCAGCCTGCACTGACATGTAATGCAATGGCATGCAAAACTTTTTACATTTATATCTGTTGAGAGTATACGCTTTTGAACAACATTTTAATGATACTGGTAAGCTTCACTCAGCTTGGGCCATTTCGCCAATTTCCTATCTCTACAACGTACAATATTTTGGAGAAAGTTGTTGCCCCACAGTTCTGTTTTTGGTTAGAATAATGTACTGTATTTTAGAATAATGTATTTCAATCAAGAATCAATGTTGGCAGGAGTGCTGCTTGCTTTAGACTCTGTCAATGTTGTTGGACTTGACTGAAGCATGCAATGCTTCAGTGATGCTTCAGCATGTGTTGCTTCAGCCAAGAATTGATTAGACAGAATAAAAAAACAGATATGTTACAGCCTAGTTTAAATCTTATGTGACAGATCATTACCAGTTCCTTTACGTTAATGGAGATTCTTCAGAGCCTAAAATTACAATATGGTGTCCCACAAGGCTCACTTATTATTATTCTCCTACTCTCAATACTTTATCTTGGTTTTCCACACTGCAGTAATCCAATTATTGTCTAAACATCGTTGTTAACGGAATAATTCCCATTATTAATCTTGCATATCCTTGCCATCACTCAACTTCACTATTCTTGAAACATCCAGTTTGCACAGTTAGCAGTGACTTCTGTTCTAGTTTTATTAGTAACTCTGTGCCATGCCACTAAGCATGAGCCCTGTGATCGACATTAATCTTGTAGTCTATATCTCTGTCGCTCCAGTGGAAACAGCCTTCTTCCAAAGGAGACTGCATATGCCACTATTAGTCCACTTCCCCCTCCAGCACTCATACAAATGAAGCAAGAAGTCTCGACGCCTCCCATCTTGAGCCCTGATCATAACATGTAATGGCTTGGCCAGGTGCTAGAATGGCACTGGCCCTGTCGGACAGGTGGCCATGAGAAGGAGGATGGCTTGGAGCTCCATTAATGAGAACACTGCCAACTGGATTCCCATCTGCTGGCATGCTAAGTGCTCGGAGCCATTAAAAAGCAGCCTATTCTCACATTCAGTCAGACGAGTAAGGGCTCAGTGACTTGCATTCTGCTTTAGGGCACACAGTGTAGTAGGGCTTGATAAAGGCCAGCTTGGCATTAGGGGCAAGACCGAGAAGGTGACAGGGCTCCACTCACTCTACAGTAAAAAAATGTCATGGTTTGATTTTGTTAAAATCAACTAGATTAAAGAAGACATGCTGTCAGGATTCCAGATGGTAAAATTAAATTAAATGATAATGCTTTACATGAAGACTACCTGCATTCTTTAACAAAGAGCATTAAATAAAGTAAAATATTCAATTAAAAATTAGATAAGTAATATTAACAAAGAAACAAAATAACTTGGCACATGTATTAATTAACATTTTTAAAGAAAAAATAATAATTAATGCTTATTAATTATTACAGATCCTAAAGGTTTGAATATATCTCCATATGTAACTATTGGAAGTTGCTTCAGCTTTAGTGCTGAATATTGTACACAACTTACATGCAAACAAGTTGTTGGTGTATATTGCACATTTTGGCCTTAATTTCAATCATTGATAAGCCAAGATAGTCTTAGCAAGATAAGATGAGATGAGATAAGATGAGATGAGATGAGATGAGAAAAGTGTTACTTTATGTTACTGTCTTACTGATAAAAAAAAAACTTGACAGATAGAAGAAAAGAAAAACGAAAAGAAAAGAGAATGATTTGATATTTTTCATTATTTTCAGCTGACCCTGAAGCTCCTCTGGTAGATATTTATTAAAAGCACACAGTTCAAAAAGAAGCATCTTTTGTTTTTTTGTTATGAATTCTGCTGTCTGCGTGGGTAAACTGCCTGAATGGATTGCAATAAATGGATTATAGCTGAGTTATATTTTATATGACTCTGGTCCAACCAAGCTAAACAGCAGAGCACATCTATTGACCTTGAGTGTGTGTCCCCACTCCTATATCTCGCTTTGCAGCATATGGCTAGCCTTGCCGTCACTCAATAATTTACTATAGGATTATAACTGATGACTGCAACCAGGGGTGCTCTGAAAAACAGGCTGGGTGTAAAATTGCAATGCAATATTCCTAGAAAAAAGTGATAAATCTGACACCCGCTATCGAAGACAACACCTTTGTAGGTGGATTTTATGTTCCAAATCCATTCAATAGGCCATATAAAAACCATAAATTGTCAATGCACTTCTGAAAAAAAAGAGGCCAGTGTTGAAAAAAAAAAGTTGTCTGCCCTTGTTTAGACTATAGATCTGCTGAGCAAGAGACTCAGTGGGCACTGAGAGTAAATTATGAGCTGGAAATTGAGTTATTGGGAATCACCCTGTCAACAGGGGGTTAGTGAAACGTGCAGTTGCCTTGGATTTCCAGGGCCTAGTTAAATGATTGTTGTGAATCTGAACCCATGGGCCATGTGGTGTCAGAGAGAGACTGAAGCTGCCAGCAGAGTCTCATGACCAGGCTTTTTTAAAAGACCTTCTTTCATTTGACTCACTTGCATACAGAACATGTTGTACTCAAAGTGCTCAGTAAAGTGTTCAGTAAAGGAGAAACCTTCAGACTCACAGAATCTAATTGAATTTAATAAGAAAAAGACCACAGCTCTATTCATAGTAGAGTTTTAAAGATGACTTACATTTACTGGCTATCTTTTGTCTTCTGTTTGATTCTGGGAGTTTTTCAGTAGTTAATCTATGTGTTAGGCAACCTGCTTGTAAAGACTTATTCAATAATCAGCTTCTAGTAAGTCATGATGAGTGGGTGTTTTTTGGCCTTGATGTCGGAGCTGTATCTAGAGTTGAGCTCAATATTAACTGAGAGATTTAATACCAAAATTGTGCTAATTGGTATTCAAACCTCAGCTGTAACTACAGAATGAAGCACTATTCATAAGATTTATGAAAGAGTGCATCTCAGTAGTATTAATCTCAGTAGTATTAATTCCAGAGATATTATAATTGTTGTAATTGCAATGTAACCTGCTGAAATGTATTTTTTCAGCTGTAAATACAGTCAAAAACCAGGGATTGCCATACAAGGTCAATATTTTACACACACACATACACACACACCACACACAGATAGATAGATAGATAGATAGATAGATAGATAGATAGATAGATAGATAGATAGATAGATAGATAGATAGATAGATAGATAGATAGATAGATAGATAGATAGATAGATAGATAGATAGATAGATAGATAGATTACAGTGAATTCCAGATTATTTCCATTGAATAACGTGAATAAATATACATGCAACATTATGAGCAATATAATCTATTAGACTCCTGTTAGATGTTTATTTTAATGTTTGCCATCTTATGTTTCATATATCGTCATATTATTATTTGTATTTTTCACGTTAAAGCAAAGAACAAAATGATCTGTTTTCAATCCATATCTTCTATGTTGTTTCTATTCCTATTTTTGGCTTTAAATATAAAGTTTATATTTGAGTTTTAAGGTGGTCATTTAGATTCACCACCCTGACCTTGACATGTGTAAAGAAAAAAATCCTTAAACTTGGGAATCATGATCTACACTCATGAGTTGCATGATCTGAAAGGTGAACCCAGAAAATCAACTTCAAATGTGCTTAACCTATCACTGAATTCACAGAACTTTCCCTGAATAAATATAATCGCCAGCTATGAATATTTGAGGTTGAGCAAAACTGAAAATCTTGAGTATTATAAATCTGTTCAATGAAGGTGCAAATAAATCTCAAGTGCGGATCTGAAAAGCAAAAATTTTTTAAGAAGTGTTATTAGCATACATAGAATTCATGATTGATTGATTTTGGGTTTGTCATGATCTCCACAATGAGCTGTTGCACAAAAGAGCGCTAGTTTCTAAAGCTGCATTTTCTTCCTTTTTTTTTTACTCAGAATAACAAATCTATCAAAAAGAAAACAGAAATCATTTCTGTCATATCTGGATTTCACCCAAGTCATTTTGCTTGAAGCCCTTAAGTCTCTAAGGGATCTATCCTGGAAGTCTCACCATGTGTTCGAGGTCAGCGTCGTATGCCAAGGGCACATATAAAATGAGTGTGTGCACAGAGGCATGACACAGCTAAACAGCTGCTAAATGTTCCCTTAGAGGATGGATTGCTGGCAAACAAAAGTGTTTGAGAAAGTGTCAATTTTTCCTTTATACATCTAAGTCTTTAATGAGATTCATTCAGCCAATAAAAACCATGAAAGTCTGACATCTAGCTAAAGAAGTACAAATTTGCGTGAATGGTCATAAACAGTGTTAAATGTGTGCTACATATCTGTATTAATTTGACAGCTGGTAGTTGTGGATAAGAATGTCTGTGTAATGAACAAATGTAAATTATGAGAGAAAAGATGTCTTTCACATGTGATTACAGTGTTACATTACAGCTGCTGCTGTTTTGAAACCGGATATCTGGGGAGGAGCGGTGTGCTGTTATATCTGTTGTCATGGAAAACAAGAAATCTTTACATTGGCTTGACAGCTTATATGTTTCCATTTGGAGTAGATCCCGGTTCTATAGATATAATTGGCATCTGAGAAATGGCCTGGGCAATTAAATGGCTGTCCATGAAAAAATAAACACAATTTGAAGTGATGGTTCAAGTGTTTCATAATTTTATCAGTAGCTAAAATCAGGCTCTGTGCCTCTACTGGTAAAAGGATTTAGAAATGTGGCCATTAATAACATGTTAAAAAGCCCAATATTTCATGCTATATTGTTTGATTAAAAGTTTTTAACTGCATTTTATTTAATTGAATATAATTCTTTTATTTTATTCATCTTAAGTAAATGCTTTATCCTAGTCAAGGTTGCAGTGGATCAGGAGTGAATCAGGACACCGCACACACACACATACACACACACACACACACACACACACACAGACATTCACATTAACACACTTATTCACACTTAGGGGCAATTTAGATTCGCCACTTCACCTACCAGCATGCTTTACCGGGAGGTGGAAGGAAACCAAAGAACCTGGAAGAAGCCCAGGAAGAAACCCATACCACATGAAGCCTGGAACACTCCATACCGACTGTAACCAGAGCTCAAAATCACATTAGGGACCCTGGAGCTGTGAGGAAGCAACTCTGCCCGTGGTGCCACCATGCAGCCCTTTATTTAATTATCGTTTTTCATTATTTTTTATTTTATTGTTTGTTCCTTTACACTTCCCCAACAGTGCTGTGCAAATCAACGCAGTTGTTATGATGTATTTAATACACAAACTGAGATACTTGTTTAAACTCAAAGATCTCACTACAGAAGAGCCTCATTACTGACTATAACACTGTTAACACTAGCATTATGTGTTGCACGCTGTTATACAATGGTATGTTGTTTACACCTCCTCAAAAGTCTGTGACCTGATTCAAGCCTGCTTTCGTTTATTCCACCTGCATTATACTCTTGGTGAAGGATTCTCAACCCCAGGCCTAAGGAACGAAGTATTTGCACTGTATCAAGGTTTTTGTACTCCTCAAGGTTGTCTAACTCATTATAAAGCATTTCATGAGTTAGGTTAGCTCTGCTGATAGCAAGGAAACTTTTTAGAGCAGTTGTGTACCTGTGTTTGGAGGTGGCTTGGAAAATATACAATTTGATATTGATATATATTTGATATATATATGATATATATTTGATACTAGAATATTGATATTCTAGACTCCATGTCTGGAATAGTAGAATAGAGTGCAGTAGAGTAGAGTAGAGTACAATAGAGAGTAGAATAGAGTGGAGCAGAGTGAAGTACAGTAGAGAGTAAAATAGAGTGAAGTAGAGTAAACTGTTGTTTTTAATCCCTAAGCAGAAGTATGGTCTCACAACATGCACAAATCAACAGTTCACAAGCTTTAACAGTGCACAATACACTCACAATATACCACAAATGAGAAAGACAGAATGAAAATATATATATAAATAACTCTTAAGTTAAGTTTGGTGCTGTTAAAAATAGTAGCTCTGGTAGTGTGTGTATAAAAATGTACAGTGGTCATAAGTAAAGGCGTAAATAAATAAAGTGTCAGTGTGTGTATAAGAATGTGAAGTGAAATGATCTTTGAAAGAAATGTTGTGTAGTATCCAGTGTAGTAGCGATATATCCATTGGCTCCAGTGTCCACTTAGTTCTCCAATCTTGTTGATTCATTGTAAAGGCAGATAGCAGTGGACAAGAATGAGTTCTCTGACATTACAGCAAAGCTGCCTACTAAAGTATCAGATGATTATTTTACACCCAGACTAATCATATTACTAATCATATACTTACAATCTATGTCTAAACAAAGGTTAAGCTTATTTACTGTGAGGTTGAAGCAGCACTACATCATCAAGACATGTTTGAAAATATTTATTATTTATAAGGCCAGCCCATTCTGCAAATCTCAAAGAAAAAAGGCTCTGGCTTTGGTAGTCCTTTGTAGAAAATGGGAGAAAACTTGCTCTGCTACATCCCATTTTAGGGCTCAACATATCGGGTATACTTTGAAAAGGTCAGTGTAAACTGGGTCAAAGTTGAAATTGAATGAACTTTATGTAGTTCTGGGCCAATGCATCAAATCCAGTTGGTATCTAAAGGCTCCAGAGGAAAGCAGTGGGTTTAGTGTTGCAAAGCAATTTTGCCACTGATCATCTGTAGGTGGTCCTGTGCCATACATACAATACAAATACATCCATCTTTCCAAGCTACATTTGACAACCGAAACCACTTGCATTGCATAATGTTGTAACAAACATTGTTCATTACTGATGAAGTTGAAAGAATGAAAATAAAAAACAGCATTATGCAGCATGGTTTTTTTTATTATTTATTTTTAGTCAAGGAATGAGTTTTCAGTAGTAACAGCCAAGTATATAAAATCATATAATGGTACAATCCAGATACAAAAATCATAAACCAACCAAATGGGGTCAGACAGAGAGACAGAGGTGTTACTTCGCTTCTTTATTGGATGTTTTATTTTTCTTTTTTGCTTATACCTTGGGGCATTAGATGACCAGCTAGTCATTTCCAGTGCATTCCAGTTTGAAAATTCCATTTTCCCCTCACAGCTGTATTTCCTTTCACTTATATGATGAAAACCCATTAAACAGAGTAACTGCCCTCTTATTTGATCATGATTCTGTCATTGTGTCTCTTTTTTGACACCAAAAACCTGGCTGTAAAAACAAAAGCCAGGATGAGACTTTGATTTCTGCCGTCTCGAGCTGTTGACTGTCAAGGTGACTGAGAGCCTGCAGACTTTATAGCGTCCATTCAGTGCCGGAGCGTGCTGATAGCTGGCTTTTGAACAGGTGGTGGATCTGTGTGGTGCAGCAGGTACGGCTAAAAGCCTCCGAGCTAGAAAGGTCACAGTGTGCATGGATGAGGAACCATTTAGGGCACATTCTTCTCGAAGGTCAAAGTGACATGAAACAACTTGAGCCAAGGGATCAGAAAGGATTGTCTCAAGAAACTGTATTCTGCCTCTGTCTGGTTAGGTGTGTGTGTGTGTGTGTGTGTGTGTGTGTGTGTGTGTGTGTGTGTGTGTGTGTGTGTGTGTGTGTGTGTGTATGTGTGTGTGTGTGTGTGTGTGTGTTTGTGTGTGTGTTTGTGTGTGTGTGTTATCTCTCCATTTAAATTAGTTAAAAGAGCTGCTCTCTCCCACATACAGTGGTGTGAAAAAGTGTTGGCCCCCTTCCTGATTTCTTTTTTTTTTGCATGTTTGTCACACTTTAATGTTTCAGATAATCAAACATATTTAAATATTAGTCAAAGATAACACAAGTAAACACATCATGCAGTTTTTAAATGAAGGTTTTTATTATTAAGGGAAAACAAAATCCAAAACTACATGGCCCTGTGTGAAAAAGTGTTTGCCCCCTAAGCCTAATAACTGGTTTGTCCACCCTTAGCAGCAACAACTGCAATCAAGTGTTTTCCATAACTTGCAATGAGTCTGTTACAGCGCTGTGGTGGAATTTTCGCCCACTCATCTTTGCAGAATTGTTGTAATTCAGCCACATTGGAGGGTTTTCGAGCATGAACCACCTTTTTAAGGTCATGCCGCAGTATCTCAATCGGATTGAGGTCAGGACTTTGACTAGGCCACTCCAAAGTCTTCATTTTGTTTTTCTTCAGCCATTCAGAGGTGGACTTGCTGGTGTGTTTTGGATCATTGTCCTGCTGCAGAACCCAAGTTCGCTTCAGCTTGAGGTCACAAACAGATGGCCGGACATTCTCCTTCAGGATTTTTTGGTAGACAGCAGAATTCATGATTCCATTTATCACAGCAAGTCTTCCAGGTCCCGAAGCAGCAAAACCACCCCAGACCATCACACTACCACCACCATATTTTACTGTTGGTATGATGTTCTTTTTCTGAAATGCAGTGTTACTTTTACGCCAGACGTAATGGGACACAGACCTTCCAAAAAGTTCAATTTTTGTCTCGTCAGTCCACAGAGTATTTTCCCAAAAGTCTTGGGGATCATCAAGATGTTTTCTGGCAAAACTGAGACGAGCCTTTATGTTCTTTTTGCTCAGCAGTGGTTTTCGTCTTGGAACTCTGCCATGCAGACCATTTTTGCCCAGTCTCTTTCTTAAGGTGGAGTCATGAACACTCACCTTAACTGAGGCAAGTGAGGACTGCAGTTCTTTGGATGTTGTTGTGGGGTCTTTTGTGACCTCCTGGATGAGTTGTCGCTGCACTCTTGGTGTAATTTTGGTCGGCCAGTCATTTCTGGGAAGATTCTCCACTGGTCCATGTTTTTGCCATTTGTAGATAATGGCTCTCACTGTGGTTCGCGGCAGTCCCAAAGCTTTAGAAATGGCTTTATAACCTTTTCCAGACTGATAGATCGGTAGGTTTGTGACCTCAAGCTGAAGCGAACTTGGGTTCTGCAGCAGAACAATGATCCAAAACACACCAGCAAGTCCACCTCTGAATGGCTGAAGAAAAACAAAATGAAGACTTTGGAGTGGCCTAGTCAAAGTCCTGACCTCAATCCGATTGAGATGCTGAGGCATGACCTTAAAAAGGTGGTTCATGCTCGAAAACCCTCCAATGTGGCTGAATTACAACAATTCTGCAAAGATGAGTGGGCCAAAATTCCTCCACAGCGCTGTAACAGACTCATTGCAAGTTATCGTAAAAGCCCAACCAGTTATTTGGCTTAGGGGGCAAATACTTTTTCACACAGGGCCATGTAGTTTTGGATTTTGTTTTCCCTTAATAATAAAAACCTTCATTTAAGTGTTATCTTTGACTAATATTTAAATGTGTTTGATTATCTGAAACATTAAAGTGCGACAACATGCAAAAAAATAAGAAATCAGGAAGGGGGCCAACACTTTTTCACACCACTGTACATGAGCTCAAAGATTGGCTAGAGTTGCTGTGATTGACAGGCATGAAAAGAACACCATTCCACCCACCCAGAGAGCACAGACAATTTCAGCTCCTCGGTTCCTGGCCCCGAATATGGCGATGACAGGGTTAATGACATTTTCTGGTGTGATTTACCTGAGAATTTGACATGGCAACTGGCTTTGTAGCTCGGTGTGCTTCTGCTATGTCAGTCATAGAACTAGGTGACATTTTAAACATCAAAACCAAACGTACTCTAATTTAGGGTCAGAGAAAATATCGCATAACTGTCTTTAAATTGTCATGGGCTCCCGAAGTTATTTTTCATAATGTGCTAATGCAAATCAGCTCAAAGAGCATCATAACCTTTTGCCAACAAAAATCAAAGTCATTTGTTATGTCATGTCACATGTTATGTAAGCCCAACAGCAAAATTAATGGCAACATGGCACTTTATGCCTGTTTGTAGTAAGCCTTTTTGTATGTTATTCTAGGCTTTGTTTATTTGTCTTGAAGGGCATATGTAGGTGTTATTTATCTCTTTGGACAGTGTATTTACCTGCCAGAAAAATTTCACATGTGATCATAAGGGTTTGTATTTCCCACATGATTGTGTAACTAATATCTGAACACAGTTAAAAAGGGGACATTTCAGATATTCAAACTGAAATTGCACATGTGAATACAATTGTATATGTCATCACAAAACGAATGAATCAAGTGAGAAAATAAAGGCGCATGTGAAAAATGAACATTGGATACAAATGAACCATGTGAAAAGATCACATGAAAATAGTGCGATTAATCACATTTGGAGTTAATGTGTATTTTCTGTAACTGTGGCTCATCATGTGTAAATATATCTTCGCATACTTTTACTTCATTTTCACTCTCTGTTGTTGCACTGTAGTAAGCATGAATTTGGAAGTGTCCCACTGACACGCCCTACCTAATTTGGTCTACAGTGAAATGAAGAAAGCTCAACTGTAATCAAAACCTAAATTATCCCAAACATGTAATACTGTACAAATCTCCTTTACTTGTCTTAATCTCCTTGAAGTACTTTATCAGGCCTTACTAGTGCGCAGTTAAGGCCAAGACTATTTTAATTATGTCAGAGATTTATTATTGTTTTGTGTAGCTGTTCTTGATTAAGATCAATTATGTTTTGTTATCATAGAGGCAACTATTTGGAAATCATTAGCTCCGTAGTCATCTCCTTATTAAATCCTTCTCAGGTAAGGTTTTTAATTAAGCAGACTGTCATGTGCTTGTACACAGCTCTATGGGGAATGGTAAAATACCCCTCTTCTCTAATTTATTTCGCTCTGCATGTCGAAGGGCTGCTTTATGTGTGAACAGGCACGCAATCACTAATGTCGTTTCTGTTGTCAGCATAAGTCTGGGCCGAGCGGGAGGTGTTGTGTTGACAGGTTGTCTTTCCTCCAAGGAGATGTCAGATAAGGACAGCAGAAGGTTGAATCCTCCATCACTATTACCCCTCTGTCTCGCTGTCCCTCATCAGCATGCAAAGGGACAAGACGCTTAATGTCAAAGTAATTTTCTCTACTCTAGCTGCATACTGAGTAATGTGGTGTTTCTGGGCAATAAAGGTATTTGGGCTGCTGGCATGGCAGTGCTAAGGACTAAAATGCTGCATGTGGAAAAAGTTGTGTTTTCCTTTTGACATTTGTAGTCTAGAGTCAGTGTTTAGGTCTAAATGGCAGCCAAGTGGAAAGCTGGCGGTGAATTAAAATATCAATTGTCTGTTAGCAGCATAAGAAATAAAACACACTCCAGAGTGCATTCTCTTATACAGTTTTAAGTTTAGTAATGAGTGACACATCATACTTCATACTTTTTAACACTTTGTACGCTAGATAGTCCTACCATGTATGCTAAATAAATATCTCCTTACAGTATGTCAATGATTAGCCTTATTCCTTTAATGTTGCTCAGTTGAAACAAAGACATATTTTAATAAACATAATAATACAGTATAAACCTACCAAATAAACTACAGCTGGGATTTTTGTGGCTGTTATAGAAATCTAATCAACATCTTCTGACCAGTGAGATAGTAAGAAATCAAGAGTGCTCTGCTATAAGTCATGATAACATTTTCTAACATTATCATGAATGAAACGGTTGCATCTTGGTCATGATTGCAGCTAAGCAATGTATCAATCTGTATCCGGAGTTATATAAGAGGTAGAACTGATTATAACCAAGAATTACAACTGTACTATTCCCGAATCAGGATTAAGATGCAACACTGGCATGATGAAAGACTTTACTCAGAGAAAGGAACTACTAACAAAGAAATATGAATATATTTGAATTATTAGTCCAGTCTCTACCTGCATGGCTTAGTTTCATACCTAAATGTCAAGTACACAGTAAGTAAATAGTGTCTTTTTTTACTGCTCTTATCAGCAATATTGCATATAAATAAAAAAATAGCAGCATGGAAGCATAAAGACTAATTTCTGTCTAACTCCTTTTAGGAGCATGTTCCTTGTGTAGTTGTTTGGGTAAATACCCATTCTAATGTTACAGCCACAAAACTTATTTGGTTTGACATTTACCAAGATCTTCCTGTATTCCCAAAAGTCATTTTCAAATCATTCCTTAGTGCAGAGAAATAAAGAGAGAAAGAAATGAAATATGGCATAATAACATGCAATTTTCCTCTTTATTGTATTTCCCTTTTTCTCTTTTTTAATTTCTTCACTCAATATGTACTTAAGTGTAATTTCTTTGAAATACTGTACAATTTTCTCCTCTGGAGTCCACAAAAGAGCCATGGAGGTATTGTACAAATGTGCGATTGACCTTTCAATGTGATTTTTATATTCAGCTTCAAATACGATTGGGCATTATACTCTGATTTATTTTTACAGTTCTGTGCTCTTAAGTTTTAACATTGTTCTTGCATAAAGCAGACAACAAAAAAAGTCTACAAGAATATAGTGTTAAGTGTCCCCATGAGGAAGTCTGAAGTGTTTATGTGGGGGTTCTCATTGCATGCATTGTGTTCAGTTGTCACTGTAATTGGCCTGCGGCACTTCCCATTGCATACAGCTCATGATTCATCAATAATCCAGAGGTGATAAAATATTAATGCTAAGGTGAGCACAGGTGAAGGAAACAGCATGGAGGTGACAGTGGGCAGACCGTCACCTCTCACAGTGCTGGATGATGAGGGTAGAGGGCACTTTTGCCTATATATTATTCATTGAATGGGCCTCTTCAGTCACATTAAGCCAAACTGGTTAACAGGGAAAAAAATCTAATGGCAAATATGGAGGTAGCATATGCATTTTTTATCGATTTTTCTCTTTTGGATATAATACAGATTCTGACAATATCTCAAAGTGACTCTGCTAGTTTCTGAAGCTTATTTGTTTTAATAATTAAAACCTGAAAATGTGCATCTGTCTGTGTATCTGCTTATATCTATTTATTTACAGATTGCATTCCCTTCCGTATGAGAAAGAGAAATTTATAGCAAGTAGGCATCTAGTGTTAGGATTTCACAGATTATTATCAAGTAACAAAAATAGCTGAATAGCTCATAACAGTTGAATAATTGTTTCAGAAGGTTGTATCTCCTATTCTGAATGTGATATAAATGCTCAGAAACATTTTACATAACAGAATGTATGGTTTGTGGCAACCTAATCATCATATCTATATGTGTTTGTTGAACATTAAATTCCAAATGTAGTCCTCCAATGCTGTTATAATAACCTCCGCTCTTTTGGGAAGGTTTTCCACTAGATTTTGGAGTGTGGCTGTGGGGAATTGGGAGGTCATTAGGGGGGTCAGGCACTGACGAAGGCATTGGGTTGACACTCTACTTCATCCAACACAAAGGTGTTCAGTGGGGTTGAGATCAGGGCTCTATGCAGAACACTTCCACTTCCAGCTTTGGAAAACCATGTCTTCATTGACCTCGCTTTGTGCACCAGGGCACTGTCGTGCTGGGACACGTTGCAGCCCCTCGGTTCCAGTAAAGGGAAATTGTAATTCTACAAGATTTACAGACAACCAGTGCAGTTGTGTGCTTCCAACTTTATGGCAACAGTTTGGGGGAAGACCCTACTTTAACCTAAATAACTAAAGTAAATTCAAGCTCTAATATGAAAAACATACTAATTATATGTTAAATTTGTTATATTTACATATTTAAAGCTAAAGCTTTCCCATATTTTCTTTGATAACTTTTTGCCCTCCACTTTAACAGCTGTTTCAGCTGAACTACATTAATCCTTTAGGTAAATGTATTCAAACTCATGCAGTCTGGGTTCATCAGAGAAACTGTAAGTAAATTAACATCAAGCAGAATGCAGGTTGACCTAAAATGCAAAAGAAGTCTCATGCCTTTTCATGCATACCTCAGCTCTTTCTAATTATCAGCAGGAGAGGCGGTGCTCTTTTAAAGGGCATTGAGAGGACAGGCACACTGCATAAACACGAACTGGAAGTTTATTGTAAAGCATTTTCAAGAAAAGATTATAGTGGAATTTGTGAACAGAGGATGATGAGTTGCTCTCGAACAAGGGGTCAGTTGAAGACAATATACCACAGGGGATGGAGCTGTTTGGCAGGGTGAGGGAGATGGGCCCTGATCTTGTGCGGTGGAGGACAAAGCCTTTCTTTCTCATGGTTGGTTAGACTAATCACCACAGGGACCTGCCCCCCACAGGCAAGTTTCAGAACAGGAGAGAAAGAGAGAGACATAGATCTGAGTGTGCCATGGAGCAGTGGAGGCTGAGGACCTTCCAGGACTGCAGCATAATTGCCATTCTCCTCTCAAAGCATAGCGTTTTAATGCATTTTTAAGGACGGACGGGCATGGAGGACATTCATCATACCGCTAAGCATATAATAGAAGCCTTCCAGAGATTAACTGTGTATGTTAGTTATGCCTTGATTACTGTTGCACTGAGGGATGGATTTTTAGGAAGTACAAACACTGAAGCATTATTTACACTGATATTATTCTAATATTGAGCAATCCAATATTGGGTAATTCTTTATTTAAGGGTATTTACAGAGCTGTGTGGTATTAACCTACATAATTTTTTATAAATGCTTATCCCATCATAATGTATGTCAACTGACATAACAACATATTAGATCATTTTGATGGCAAGTTCCTGTAAAACTGGTATTATTAGATTAGTAATAAGTTTTGTTGATATCTTGCTGTTGTTTCATGTTGACATGAAAATCTTTGGTATACCATGGTAGCATAATATATTTTTCTTTAACTGTTACATGCAATATTTGCAATAACCTAATAAGTCAAGTGAGATTTGTTAGTTTAGTATCTGGCCCTAAAATACATTAAGTTTGGTTTTGATGTTTGTCGTGTTGTGTTATGATCATCAGGTGACAAACAAAAATTACATACCAGAGTTGTTTTGGACTCTAAATTAAAGTCAGCTTGGGTGGCAGGATCCAAAGTTTTATCCAGATTCTCCAGTTCAATCTTAAACTTAGGTTCCAAATGTTCTTCCTGTGTATGTGTTTTTTTGGGTTTTCTGGTTTCTTCACACTTCCCAAAAACGTGCCTCTAAACATGAATGTGTATGTGAATGAGTATGTGGATCTATGTTTGGTGTCCAGTGATGGACTGGCATCCCAGCCAGATTGTATTCCTTGTACCCCTTGTTCCTGGGATAGGCTCCAGATCCACTAACCAGGATTAAGCACTTTCAAGGGATGAATAAATGAAGCAATGGATTATATTATTGTAATAAGTGCTGACATGTTGGATTAAGCCATATATATATTTATGTTTATGCATATGGGTTTTAAAATTTAAACTTATCATGGAATGCTTAAGCAGTTGTTATGTAGACTCATTAACACTATCGTTAACATTATCATTATGTTAAGTAAAGGTGCTTGGATGAAAGAACTTGCATGGTATATTATGTCAAATCTTTTTTTAAAATGTTTAGTCACACATAGCAAAAAATAACAGAAACCTTCTTTATGCAAAATAAATACAGTTCGATTAAAAGCATGCTGAGACGCATTGTTATTCTTCTCAGGAATTGGCAAGCATTTTCTTCCCACAGCAAGGAGAATCTTATCATGGATTCTGACTCTGTCAACACTATTACATTCCGACATCTCACATGGAGTCATAGATTAATAACCTAAATGTAAAAGGGAACATGGGAAGGGCATAGGTACAGGAGAGATTAACGAGTGTCAAAAACAATGAATCTTTAAACGGTATGCCAGGGACCCTTTCTCACAGCAGACTGAGTAATGTGAGCTTCGTAGCCCTTTAGGCTCGGATCCAGACTATTGTCTAAAGATATTAGTCCTTCAAATTCTTAGCAGGAAGGCGTCATATTGATGATCTGCTCTTTATAGCAGTATAGCATTATAGTGTTATATCATTGTCTTGTCACTTTCAGAAAATGTCTCATGTCAAAAATCATTGTATAAAGTAGATAATGCTTTTATAATTAGCAAAGCTGTGCCTAATGCATATCTTCTTCACGCTTAGTTCTTGAAGTATGTGGGATGTAAGAAAGTCCTTGGAACTATGATAAAAGGCCCTATTGTGCTAATCTTTTGTCACATTCCAGCATGACGCTAACTTCAGTGTCATTTCACTCTTTAGGCTCACTTCATCTTTTGATGTTCCCTGTTCACACTGACTCTGAAAGGTTGAACTTAATTATTCAGCAAGCTTTGCAAAGAACTCTATGCATTTGGCGCATGCTGTAAAATATCACCATTATGCTCCTCATCACCAAGTATATATGGCAGAAATGCATGCAAAACAGAAGGCCTGGCATAATGAAAGGACAAGACATATGCATTCAAGTGCAAGCTCTTTTCAGAGTGCCTGACAGAAAGAAGAACAAAATGTCAAGGAATACCACTTAAATGTAAACAAGGCTAGATTAAAGGAATGTATGTATAGAAAAGCATATTCTGCTTTTACAATCTGCCTGACTATCTCTCTCTCTCTCTCTCTCTCTCTCTTCTTTCTCTCCCTTTCTCTATCTCTGTTTTTTCAGAGGCAGCAACAAAAAACAAAGCGAAAGGTGAGTTGTCTTCTGTGTCTTTGCAGCCTGATGATTTATGCTGAACACAGTTCCCAATAAACTATGCTCCAATCAGACTCCTCTTATCTCCCAAAGGCGCTCGGGTGCATTTACTTAGCATCTGTCGGCTAGAAAGCAAACCAGGGATGTTTGATAAATTGACCCGAGGAAAAGCCTTTATGAACCGTCTTTAGTCGTTTATAACTAACCCAGTGGTGACCACTGTTAGGAGAATGTGCACATTGTTTCAAAATTAAAATCAATGTAAAGCCCTATAGATGGGATTTAAATCTTTTTCATCAAAACACTATTTGGATAGTCTTTCTTTATAGACTCAGCAAATCTTCTTTAGGATGTCAGGAAACAGTTTATCACCTGAGCCTCAGCAAAATGCAAAAGGTTTATGTTTGATGGTGTTGAGTAGACAGTCGAAACAGGGGTGGAAAATATCTTGCCTGGGCACCAGTGACAAGCAGGTTTTATGTCTGGACTATTCATTTTTATTCATAGTAGCATGACACATAATGCACCTCAAGCTACAGGTGTTGTTTTTTTTACTATATCAGGAACATGCAAAAAAATAAATAAATAAAAAATAAAGCTCAGTGCAATATATTCAGAGAAAAAAAGGTGCTTGCGAGACTGGAATAATGGATAGCCATGTAACCCTCATAGCCAAAGGCTTTGTCAAGGTTGCAGTATGTTTCATTAGACATTTTGCTAGAATGAATATTTGTTTCCCTTCAGAATTACTGCATTTAACTTACATATTATCTCACCATAAGTTATTAAATAACATTAGCTACCCTTTTTAACCTAGTCAACCTCTGGGCAACCAAAACATTGGACTGGGCAGTACACTGGAGCTTGCTTACAGGGCTAGATAATAAATTTATGATCTGTCCATCCTTGATAAAATACATAGCATGTTGTTGATAGGTAAAAAGGTTCTGTTGATAATATGTTAAAGATGTTTCATAACTGTCTATGGGCAAGCGTATATGTTTTTTTGATCATTTTAGAATGGACTGTCCAAATAAAATGCTTTTTAAAAAAACCTTTTGCATGGAGTTAACTATTTTATGAATTGCATTCATTTAGTCAATGCCTGTAGTTTCCACATCACAGCATATTTTTCTGACCAAATTCAAGGCCAGTATTATGATTTGGTATATTTTGGCATTGATACATAACAAAACCTCAGTGCTGATTAAACTCTAAAAACATTTATGCCACTGTACTGTAAATGATACCTGTCACCGACACATTGTTCTCTGGGGACTTCAATTCCCAGAATTCCTAAACTGAAACCACACCCATGTCCCCATCTCTGCCAACTACAGCCATTCCAGTGAACCATTCCAGTTCACCTGCATTCTACTTAAATTCACAAATACTTCTTTCCTCTAGAAATCTGTGTTGCTTAACAAATCTAAGATAAACTGATGTTTATCACATTTACTAATTCATTATCTCAAACAAGCTAATTTAGTTTTTTTTTGCAATTGCAATTGAGTCCAGAAATCAAAATACCTGTGACAGACATTTTTATTTTTGCTGCTCAATTTGTCATTTGGGGGCACGGTGGCTTGGTGGTTAGCACGTTTGCCTCACACCTCCAGGGTTGGGGGCTCAATTCCCACCTCTCGCGTGTGTGTGTGGAGTTTGCATGTTCTCCCCGTGCCTCTGGGGTTTCCTCCAGGTACTCCGGTTTCCTCCCCCGGTCCAAAGACATGCATTGTAGGTTGATTGGCATCTCTAAATTGTCCGTAGTGTGTGATTGCGTGAGTGAATGAGAGTGTGTGTGTGCCCTGCGATGGGTTGGCACTCCGTCCAGGGTGTATCCTGCCTTGATGCCCAATGACGCCTGAGTTAGGCACAGGCTCCCTGTGACTCGAGAATAGATCGGGTTAAGCGGCAGACAATGAATGAATTTGCCATTTTGAATTTGCAGTAATGAGGTAATGTTAGGTGAAGTTCAGTGGATCAGTTTAATGAAAGCTATATGTGCATGTGCAATAGCCTCATACATTATATGGTGTGGGTGTATCTCAATATACAGTATCTCACATCCCCATGCTAACTCTTTAATTAAAATGTCTATCAATAGACATAATTCTTCTCATAAGCCTCCAGATCTATGAACTCTATCTAACCTGTATGTTGCTAGTTCAAATCACAAGCACTTTTTCTTTAGGTAAGACACCAAGTAAAGCATCAAATAAAGCAAAGGAAAACCTCAGGACTTCCAATAGCAGGATGTGATCACACAGTAATGCTTCTAAACGTTTAATCTTGTTTACATTGAAATTTGGCCAATTCATTGTAAATCATGTAACAAATCCAAGATAAATTGACATATTTATGTTTACAATTTTATTAAATGCACCTGAGAAACTCTTTGTTTTGTGTTTTGAAAAAATTTGTGTTTAAAATCGTGGCTTACTTTTACTTGTTTTCATTATTATTATTTTTTATTTTTTTTGAGAAGGCATAGTTCAATCTCTGTTTCGAATGGACCAATTCAAAAAAGCATTTAAAATATATGTATAGTCTTAAAAAAATATGTTGTTAGTGTCAATGGCAATATATCTTCCATTGCCATACTAGCACTTTAATTAGAATGTCTGTTGATAAGTTATGAAGACTTTTGAGTTTAGCTGCATGTTCAAATCACAGACACTGTTGCTTTAGATAGGAGAACAATTATTTAATTTAAAGACACAATAGTAATTGAATGACCTCGATTTAGTGAGGCTACATCCACATTAAAAGCTTTTTGGAGCTTTTTTGTTCAGATCAGC
The DNA here is from genome assembly GCA_033459395.1 of Hemibagrus guttatus. Taxonomy (NCBI): domain Eukaryota; kingdom Metazoa; phylum Chordata; class Actinopteri; order Siluriformes; family Bagridae; genus Hemibagrus; species Hemibagrus guttatus. The sequence continues at coordinate 15,344,639 of JAUCMX010000011.1, forward strand.
TCTGTCTGGCATGTCGGTCTATGTCCGTAACACATATTTGTCTTTAATGTGAACCCACCTGTCCCTGAAATGCCCAGTGTGTGCACATTACTTCAATTCAATTCAATTCAGTTTTGTATAGCACTTTTAACAATGGACATTGTATCAAAGCAGCCTTACAGAAGAAATATAGTACAAAATATTAATATTAGACAAAAAGTTCAAAATTAATATTAGACTTATATTTAAAATTATTTGTATGAATCCTGGGGGGCATGGTGGCTTAGTGGCTTAGTGGTTAGCACGTTTGCCTCACACCTCCAGGGTTGGGGGCTCGATTCCCGCCTCCACCATGTGTGTGTGGAGTTTGCATGTTCTCCCTGTGTTTTGGGGGTTTCCTCCGGATACTCCGGTCTCCTCCCCCGGTCCAAAGACATGCATTGTAGGTTGATTGGCATTTCTAAATTGTCCGTAGTGCGTGATTGTGTGAGTGAATGAGAGAGTGTGTGTGTGCCCTGCGATGGGTTGGCACTCCGTCCAGGGTGTATCCTGCCTTGATGCCCAATGGCGCCTGAGATAGGCACAGGCTCCCCGTGACCCAAGTATAGATCAGATAAGCGGTTGTTACGGGAGGTAGGCCCCGTGTTGGGCCATTAGGGGGAGTTTCCGGCAGGGGTTGTGTGATGTCATGTTTTGTCAATGTTTGTCATGTCATGTGCTTTGTTTTAGCCCCGCCTGTTCCCATTGTTTTCCTGATTGCTGTTCACCTGTCCCTAATGTTGTCATGATTATGTTTTGTATTTATAGTGGCCTTTTGCCAGGGTTCGGGGCTGGTCGTCGTCGTTGTATCGTCTTGGTGTAGCGTTTACGTGTGGTGTCAGTTCTCGTGCTTATGTTTGTTTGTTTTAAGTTAATAAACCCCGGTCCTTTGTCCATCTGCGCGCTGGGTCTGTTACTTCTTGCCATGGACACCTTAAAACATGACAGAACGACCAGCCTTCACCGAACAGACCCAGCGCGATGGTGAGCGAGGAGATTTTTTTCCGGTCATAATGTTTTGCCGGGTTGCGGATCATGCTCCGGCCCGGATTTTGGGATTTTTGTGGGATTTTTTGTTGATTCCGGCCCATGTCCCGTTTATGTTCCCGTGGGGAATGCCGTCCCATGATGTGGTGTTCCGTGGGAAACGCTTCCCCGATCTGGGAGAATGGAGGAGGGTTCCGGCCAGGACTTTTAAGACTTTTGGGGGTTTTTTGTTGCTTCGGCCCCGGCTCCGCCCATGTTCCGGTGGGGGGCGTGGTCCCACGATGTGGATTTCCGTGGGAGGCATTTCCCCACTCCTAGTTAACAGAGGGGGATTTTTAGTCAGGATTTTGGTTTTTAGCTGGGAATTTTTTGGTTGGGTTTTTCTGTTTGATTCCAGGTTCGGCGAGGGACCTTGCTCCAATCTGGGGTGGCATGTTGTCATGATTATGTTTTGTATTTATAGTGGCCTTTTGCCAGGGTTCGGGGCTGGTCGTTGTTGTATCGTCTTGGTGTAGCATTTACATGTGGTGTCAGTTCTCGTGCTTATGTTTGTTTGTTTTAAGTTAATAAACCCCTGTCCTTTGTCCATCTGCGCGCTGGGTCTGTTACTTCTTGCCATGGACACCGGAAAACGTGACAGCGGTAGACAATGAATGTATGAATCCCTAATCCCTAATGAGCAAACTTAGGCCAACTGTGGCAAGGAAAAACTCCCTTAGATGTTAAGAGGAAGAAACATTGAGAGGAACCAGACCCAAAAGGGAACCCATCCTCATTTGGTTCATTTTCCTTAGACGATTGTTTCAAAACATGGCTTTCTCCAGTTTTGCTTGAATCAATTTTCAAAATATCCTTTAAATCAACTTTCTACTAAACATAATCCCTTCTGTGTTTCATTATTGGGTGATGACGATGGTGACATGCACATGCTGACCATTCTCATTCATACATGTCATGTCATTTGTCATATTTGAAATACAGTGTGTATATATATGAAAGTGGCTGAAAAAAAATCAGATTAGTGGTACTACACCCTGGCAGTGAAAACATAGCCTACTTGTGACATATATTTAGTAAAAAATAATCAGGCACTTTTTCACACTTGGAAATATTTTACATTTTCTTTAAAACATCTCTAAGACAAGTCTAATCTTGTCTACTCCTGCTCCTGGCAAGTTTGTGTTTACTTCTACATAAAATAGAGCAGGACTTTTTTTTTAATCCCATTTGCTTGATATTTGGTATGTACTCCATCTATAGTTTTTTTAGCCTGTTGCCTGTTTTTTTTTTTTTTTTTTTTTCTTTGCCCTCCATAACCATTTTTCAAATATTTTTAACAAAAACTCTCAGCATTTATTTTAATCTGTGTACAGCATGTTTCTATTAATCTGGTTCAAGCATGACAGTCCCCAAATGATTATTTAAAAGTAAAAGCATTACTAGCGGCTTTTCAGTCTTGACTCATCTGTGTAATGGGAGAAAACAGTGGACATTTTGAAAAAGAGCTTCTCTACAATCTGCGTTCACGTATTTCCCTACTGCGTTCAGCAAATTGCACCTCATGCTCCTCTAGGGATATGAAAGGAGTTGTGCTGATAAGTTGAGTGAAATTGAGCACAGCAGCAGGTCATCCCCAGCAATACAACAAAGGCTTTTTAGCCGCATGAATTTTGTGGTTGCATGAATAATATATCCATGGTTTCAGGCCTAAATTGAGCAGATTTCTTTGAATGAGTCACTGCTAAGATGCCAAGATGAACAACCCTAGAGCTAATATACTTTATTTTATAGTTAATTGGGCATCATTTCTGAGTGCAGTAAGATTCTTTAATTTCATAAATATGTCTGCACGTCTATTTTTAAGGAGCAGTTTTAATTTGAGTTTTCTTCACATCCCTGCTGCTAAAATAAACCTATATTTTGAAGCCTAAACCTATACGATGAATCTTATCCTACTGGGCTTTCTATTTCATGATGGAATATTGCCAGCACATGCATCTCAGTACCTCTAGGCAGTAAACAATCAAAGTTATAAATAACTTACAGGCAGAAGACAGAGTCTATTATCGTTGTTTGTCCATACACTGGCCTAGAAGAATCTTCTATGAAAAAAACTCATATCCCAGTTAATGGAGAGAACAGTCCAGAGATTAGTGATAAAGATAATGAGTCAATTCAAAAACAAACCCGCATTATTGATTCAAAAGTGAGATATGTATATGTTCACATTTGCCTAGGTGAATTATAATCTTAGCATGTTTTTGATATGCAGGAGGAGACACGTCAAGTGCCCTTCTTTCTCAGTAATTTCACATGAGAGTTTGTGTGAAGGCTGCCGCCTTTAACTCACCTTAAAAGGCTTTTAGCAGTGGCCGAAACGGTACTTTTGGGAAATGTGTCTGGGTCTGTCTCCATGTTAAGGGGGTGTCTAAAGTGCTTTTAAACCACTAAGCTATTACAATTCAGCTGTGTGTCATTGCCATGTCTGTGCCCTTCTCTTTAAAGGAGAGAGAAAAGCACTCAAGGGCTTTATTCTAAGAGGCGGGAAATTCATTCCCTGTTCCGCTGACTCGTACCACCCATGGTGATAATTTAGCAAGGAGGATGGTGCACAGCCTTTGCATTAATAGGGGCATTTGTGTATCTCTAGCTCTGGATTTTATGTGTGCATATTTCTGAACAGAATTTGGTTATTCTTTACTAAGCAACTTCCAATTCTGAAAATTATGTGAGAGAAAAAAACATCATATTTATTATATTTTTTGATTAATGACTTTGATTAAACCAATACATGATACTACAGATTTTCATTTTAAAATATGTAGTCATTATTATTTTACTTTACAGACTGTATACTTTTAAATATATTGTTCACATGTTAAGTTTGCCTGTGTCTAAGGAATAGACAATTAATCAAAAATTAATTTATAGATAGATTACTGGGTAAAATAAGATGTTTTTGCATTCTTCAGCACTGTCAAACTGAGATAAATCAAACACTTTCTTGACAAGTCATTAACTTAGATTGATTTATTCTACAGTAGTCATAAGCAACAGTAATGGAGTCTTGGCTCTTATATAATTACCTATGGATTTTCTCATATCTGCCCAAATTGAATTTCAAGCAGCTGTCACAAAGTGGGAGAGAGTAAACAGAAAAGCACTATTTTATTACGTGTGAAGTGTTTATCTCCAAGTTATGATCTTATTGCGGGATCCTGCTATTAAAGCTGAACGAGCTATGATCACATACAAAATCCATCTTAGCTGCAATTTCCTGTGAAAGCTAGAAAGGCCACACTGATAGAAGAACAATATTGTGTTCATCACCACTCACATGGGAATAAAGGAATACATAAAATACATAAAGCACTAAAGATATTAGGATTTTGACATGAAGTCACACATTTGTAGACTGTAAACTTGTTGCTAACCCTAATATTAAATCTTGTTTTTAAATCTTCATATGAGATTCACACTGAAATACGCTATGTTATAACGATATGTTCAGTGTTATGGAGAATGCTAAAACCCACTGAAGGTCACTGGGGACTGAATTTGTGACCAAACTTCCAAAGACCATTAGAACCAAAATCAACTGGAAGATTAGAGATTAGTGTTTCAAAACAAATACTATTTTTGGAAACAGATATAAAAGTGGCTATATATGTTACCTTCAACAGTATAATGATTTAAGAAATTGGTGTGTGAGCAGCTCCAGATGCTTTGCCTTATCTTACGGTTTTCAAACTGCGATAATAAATAGATATCAAAGCCATCCATGGCCAGGAGCCAAGGGAGTAAAATTGTCTAATCCCAAGCTGGGAGGCATTGCATACTCACTCTCTCCCCTGCAATTACAGTAACACTAGCCAATCCTGGGTGTCTATGAGTGGTATATATGCGGAAGAGGGCTGATTGTGTTTTCCTCCAAAGATGTTACACTGCTCTGTGACGCAGCAGGAGCAGCAGCTTGAAAAAGTTCAGTTGTTAGCGTTCAGGGTCCCAGTGGGTAGCTGTCTCATAATAGGGGAGAGCTGGCTGGTGAGTGAAAATTGGCAGGTGACCAGATAGTTGAGAAAATGGGGGGAAATGAAAAAAAGAGTGTGTGAACAGAAGTGAGATATCCACCTCTTGTGGAGCTGCATTGTAATCTAGCTAGCCAAGCCACTTGTAAAGGTGCTTGTAACATTTGTAGCCTGAATAGTGTTCTGTGTGTCATGAGGCAGCTGGAAAACCAGACGTTATTTTTATTTTTTAAATATAAATTATGATAAAAATAAAAATGATCAAAGAACAATTTGAGGAATAGTAAGGCAGTATTGATGAAGGGCTTCTTAAGTGTATTACTGGTTACAAATGTTCAATACTTTAGTATTTGAAATTACAAGCTGGGTGGAAAAAGTGGTGCAGTGGGTAGCGATGATGCTTCACAGCTCCAGAGTTCCCAGCTTGATACAGAACTGGAGTTCCAGTCTATAAAGAGGCTGAGTGTTTCCTGTCGGTTATTTGGTTTTCTCCCACCTTCCAAACATGCCAGGAAGTGGAATAGCATTGTGTGTGGCCAGTATGAGTCCTGTGTATAGGAGTATGTGCCCAGTGTTCCCATGTGTGCCCGTACTCCTAATCCACTTCAATCCTGACCAGGACAAAGAATTTTTTATTGAAGATGAATGAATGAAGTACAATGTTTTTTATGGAACCTTTTTTTTAAGACACAATTGGTAAAAAAAATAAATAAATAAATTAGGTGGGGGTGGTGGTAGCTCAAGTGGTTAAGGCTCTGGGTTGTTGACCGGAAGATCGGCGTTCAAGCCTCAGCACTGCCAAGCTGCCACCGTTGGGTCCTTGAGCAAGGACCCTAACCCACCCTGCTCCAGTGGTGCTGCCTCATGGCTGACCCTGCACTCTGACCCCAACCCGCAAGGATGGGATATACAAAGAAAGAATTTCAATATGCAGTAATGTATATGTGACAAATAAAGACAACTTATAACTTAAATGTTATTCTTTACTCCCCGTGTTTGCTAATAAAACAAAGCACTTTGCTGCCATTAACATTATTAGTCAAGCAATTCATTCAAGACACATGAAAATACCAGCTACGAACAGGCATTCATTTCAGCTGTCTAATTTTAATCATATCAAGGAAAACAAATGTTTAAATCAGGTATGACCGTCATGTATACACTGCTGCATTTCTTAATAATAATAGTCCACAAACCTGTGCTGAATTTAATTTGCATTTATATACTTACAATTACATGATTCAATACATGTAATGACATTTTCTCTGATTACTTATTGATCACATTTCTCCGAAATCCATTCTCTTGGTGTTAGTGTATACTCTACTTCATATGAGTCACAAGCAATGCTGATTTGATTTTTTAAATTGCACCAGATGTATCCGAATATCCATTTTTTGACTCAGAGGCAAAAGCCATAAAAGTTATACTACAAAGGAAACCAAATACCACCAAACTAACCACAGGGAAAAATTCTACTCGAAGCACTGCCTGTGCAATCACAGATTATTTAAAAATGAAGTCTATCTTTGAGGAAGTTCTTTTGCCATTAAATGAAGTAATTTCAGATTCCTTTGCCATTCACTGTTCTTAATTCACATGAGAATTTACTGACGCGAGCAGAGATTTGTTTAAATCTCTCCTGGTGAACCTCAAAATGAGAAAGGAACACAGTTTTAATTACATTCTAATGAAGACGGTTTGCTCGTGAAAAAAATACTACTAAAGCTCCATTACAGGACTAGATAGCCTTATGGTTGTTTTAGATGGGTTTTCTAATTTAGCTAGAAATTTGCAATTGTCTGCGTAAGTGACCTGAAAAATTACAGCGTCAAAGCATCCCTAGGGAGAGTGCTAGCCCTGATCGTCCCACTCTGGGGCTTGTGCTAAGAGAAGCCTCCAGTCCTAATTAAATATAACACGTCTGTAGCCATGCTGTAAGACTTGCTCCCCAAACATGTTGGCAAATAGGCCACACATAGTTGGCCAATTAATTAAAAAGTGTCATGTTGCTGCATTTGCAGTGATTAATAATTAGGTCAGCTTTGCGCTCTGGTCGGTGGGCTATGTTCCTTTCTGTCTCTTCATTTTTTCTTCCTCTACGGCTTGGGAATTTGTATTAGGCCTCTATATAGGGCACATTTCTGAAGACCACCTTCTTTTGACACACTGGTAAAGAGTGTTGCCACCAATCTAATTACTATGTCCAAAATAAATCAAGCTCTGACCATTTCTGAGTGAGAGGCGCATTCTGCTTCAACACATGGAAAACCAGTCTTTGTTGTGTGGTGGTTTAAAAGCATATATTGCTATTGTTCTATTAGGCAAAAGAGATACCTGGCATTGGTAATAAAAATCTATAACTAATACATTTTATCATTTAGATAGACAGAATCATTACCAGTTGATTGGTGAGATTCTTTTGTTTTTTATTTATTTGTTTTTTGGTTTTTTTTGTATTGGAACCTTTTCAAAAATGTACAGTTGTTTATGAATATGAGGCTTTCTCTAATTAAATATGCATAAATCTGCATTCTAATAAAGCAAATCTAGCAATCTAGCATAACATAAATCTAGTCTTTTTATGTTAGAATTAATTTTATATTGAATATTAAATATTTATTTTACTCTGAAGACACTTTTAAGAAAAATGATTTTCACAGGAAAAAATTGTTGGAACAAAATTGCTTTAATGTTTAATCAGGAAGATATGTAGTGTTACCAAAAACAGCAACTGTCAGGATAAAATCCAACAATAATCAACACTTTGTGAAATTCCCCAGTAATATCCTTCTAATTAGGCATGGGAATGAACTTGTATGAACTTGAAATTAATGCAGGTCATTTAAAAAGTTATATTCTGAACCAAGGTTTTGGTTCTAAATTTAGTTTTTGGTTCTGAATATAGAAAAATTGATTTTGATAAACATTTTTAAAAAAATAAAATGTGACTTAATATGTTTTCTTTACTCAGTGGAGTTTGTAAGGTTTATAAATTAAAATTGACATGTATATCACAGGGGGGCACGGTGGCTTAGTGGTTAGCACGTTTGCCTCACACCTCCAGGGTTGGGGGTTTGATTCCCGCCTCCCCCGTGTGTGTGGAGTTTGCATGTTCTCCCTGTGCCTCGGGGGTTTCCTCCGGGTACTCCGGTTTCCTCCCCCAGTCCAAAGACATGCATTGTAGGTTGATTGGCCTCTCTAAATTGTCCGTAGTGTGTGTGATTGCGTGAGTGAATGAGAGTGTGTGTGCCCCGTGATGGGTTGGCACTCCGTCCAGGGTGTATCCTGCCTTGATGCCCAATGACGCCTGAGATAGGCACAGGCTCCCCGTGACCCGAGAGTAGATCGGATAAGCGGTAGACAATGAATGAATGTATGTCACAATGACCCATGCATTAACATATACTGTATATAATATTATATATAATATACTGTATATAATATAAGCAGAACTTCAGCCATCTTCAGTGTTTCTTTAAGTTTATTCAGTTTGGCCAAAAATTTTTTTTTTTTCTGAATTGTAATGTTTTATTATTATATATGTGATTTGTCTGAAAATCATGTCAGAATTCATAACAGAAGCACTACAAAATATTATTACAAAACTAAAAATAATATCTTTGAACTAACTAATAATTGCACACCAACAATAATAATATAGGATATGTGATATACTTGCACTTACACTGTGGTATTACGGTAAATGCAAGGTTTATGTTTATATTGCCTTGCAAAAAAAGACCATATACACATATACACACAGTGAGATTAGAATAACAAATGATTAAATGTTCAACTGAATTTCTGTAAAACTGGAGGGCATGGTGGCTTAGTAGTTAGCACTAAGTCACATTTGCCTCATACCTCAAGGGTCTTGATTCCTGCCTCCATTCTGCATGTGAAAAGATCGCATGTGCTTCCTGTGCTTTGGGAGTTTTCCTCTAGGTACTCTGGTTTCCTCCCCAGTCTAAAGATGTGCTGTAGGGTGAGTGGCATCTCTAAATTGTTTGACTTTGTGCTGTGTGATGAACTGGGACGCCATCCATGCTGTCTCCTGCCTTTTGCCCTGAGTCCCCTGGGATAGGTAGGATAAGTGGTTCAGAAAATAGTTTCTGTAAAGCTTTTTGTGTTAAAAACTCTACCAATCAATAAAACTGAATGGCATTAATTTTCAGTTGGTGGGTGAAGTTCAATTACTTACTCTATTGCCAAGTATCCAGGAGTTCAGTAGGTAAAGAGAAGCTTATGATGTGTGCGTGTTTTGGCTGGCTGAAGATCAGACCGACAACTGAATCCTTAAACTTAGAACAGAAAAAAGATCAACTTGCACTCACTCCCACACACCTCCTCTCTAATAGAGTTCTAGCTTGATGCTGTTTAGACCCTTATTTATTTTGTTGTAGTTTAAGGATGTGGTTTTGATGAAGACTATACAGTTGCTCTGGATAAGGGTGTAAAAAATATATTCAAAGTGTCTAGACAAGTGTGTCATGAACTCCTGGTATAAAATGTACATCCTGACATACTGATCAAACCTGCAGGATTGGGAAATCAACACAGTGTGGTTTATGATGGCAGACTGCTTATATATTGTTACTTCAAGATTCCTGGTGGACCTTGATAGTAGTAGCAACAATAAACCGAGGTTGAATTTGATGTTGTATTGGATTGAGGGACTTGCTTGTCTGACAACAATCTCTAGCTTTAAAAGGCTGAGGTAGAAAAAGTGATCCTTCATCCAGGCTGAAATATCTGGAAGGCAGCCTGAGGAGTCCACTGGAGGGAATGACAGATAGAGCTGAGGATCATTAGCATAGTGATGTAGAGGTAGTTGTGAGAGTGGATGAAAAGGCCAAGAATAGATGCCAACCATGGATCAGAGCTGGACAGATATACTATATATCACTAGATTTAAGGAAAAAACTCCACCTTATACTACTTGCATATTAATCTTTATAATTAAAGTGCGATTTTCAGTGGCATCCAAGAATGATGTTGTAAGGAAATTCTTCACATTTTTGTTGACATGGTCTATTTTTGGTTTTGTACATTTCCCACAATGCTATTCATCTACCTGCTGATATTGCTGCCAGTGAGATTTAGCCCTTGCATCAACTCTACCTAAAGAAAGATGCAGCAGGGTTTAAGTTCTTCAGTCTATCCAGCTCTCTCACCTCCTTGTTTGTACACTCTGATCAAAAAGATCAGATTCCAAAGCTTCAAATTTCATGCTAATACCACCATCTGTGCCATCATGCTTGTTATCTGGTATGTTGCTATCTAGACGAGTTGAGTATCTGCTGTAACTTAGCACATCTAAATCCTTGAACACGACTGCTTTGTATCACTGCAATGTATTCTGAAACTACGAGTCCATCATTTGCTCTCATCACTATTTCTACATTATATTTCTCATTACTATGATATTGTGCTATTAGCAACATTTGACAGTTATCACTTGTTTTAGATTATTGACATTTTTTTTTTATTATACACCATTCTAACTGTGGCAGTAGTGTCCCACTGTAATGTCAGTGAGGCACACAACCTGTTAGTCACTCACAGAAATAACACAAATACAGATCCCATCAATAAATTAGCACCAGCATCACTAAACACCACAGGCATCTCAATATAAACACAGTTAATGTGTTTCAGGGTGTGTAACATGGAGTAATTAAGTATGACCTTTCTACTCACATTGACAGCTGTCAATAAAATACCAATCTTAGAGCAAAAACTCTACTCTCATTTGTGCTTTAGGCGCTGTGAACAAGATTACAAAGGAACATTATCGACCACCAACATCTGACCAATCAGGTTAAAGATGTGGTTCTCCTTGTCAGAGCTTGTCAATCACCTGTTAATTAAGAAAGTTTGTCTTCTTGCACAAGCATTCAAACATAAGCAGCATGTGTGCATGTGTGTTATAGGCTTGGCTTTGAAGAGGCTGTGCCTTTGCAGAATGCGCATGCCTATATATTTTGTATAGCTGTGTGTGTGTGTGTGTGTGTGTGTGTGTGTGTGTGTGTGTGTGTGTGTGAATGAAACCGTGCACAAAAGGTAATTCATCTTCTGTCTAATTACTGCAGCATGAGGACACTTCACAAACGCTGAACGTTAATTTTGCTATGCCCATTAAAGACAGCTGACAGACATACCCATCACATAGAATTCCAAATCATATTTCCTCTCCCATTAGTTCTCATTTAATCTGCTGCTGGCTCGGAGCTGTAAAGCCATGAAACGGGAATTGATCAGATAAGCGCACCATTCATTACTTCTCTCATAAGTGTTAAGTAGAAAAAATAGCACTTGTATAGTTGACTTGCAGTCTCAAGGGCTATCGCTAGATCTGTGAAAAAGTCATTTGAAATACGACTGGATGAATCTATTGAAGTCCCTGCTTGGATTTGCATCGCACTGATATTAACTTGCTTATAGAGAAGCTTTTTCTGTGCTCTTATCTAGATTTTCAGTAGCCCTGAGAATCAGTAACAGGATGATGAAGGGTTGTTTGTATCCGATGACACCCAGTGACGTGACCCACACACACACACACACACACACACACACACACACACACACACTTCTGTTGTACACTTCTGATGTCAACTTTAATATAGTGAATAAAGACTGTACATCGGTCCAGATTGAGAATGGGGGCTCATATCAGTGGGTAATGAACTGAGATGAGACCTTCTCCCTCCATGTGCTATGCAGTTTATTTGTTAGCTTTTCGGTCGTGCCTGCAGTCTATGGTTTGTTCTGCCATGCTTTGCTTCACTGCCTTCTGGCCATTCATCAAGGCCCAGATTTCCATTATGTGGCTCAGTCAGCTGAAATAGAAAAAAGCTTTTTTGGACCACATGGCCCATTCTGTCTCTCTCGCCGTGATTTCTGCCACTTCTCAGTAGATGTGCTGAAGACATGTTGACTTTATGATACGATGCTATAATATAGTGCTTTTCATATAGTTTTGTACATTAAAAAATATCACAAAGAGGAAAATATATATATGAAGGGAAAAGAATGAGATAAGCACTGTGAGGAACACAAGCTTGTCTTGTGTTCTGATTTTCAACTTTCTAATTATACTTAGAGATTAGCATGTGCAGGATCACAATCCTAGCTAAGAATTTTTAAAGGGTTCAAAGAATGTTTACACTCTTTATTTTAATGTGTTTTGATATAATTCTTCTCACAATTCCAGCAACATGTTAGTTGCTTGTTGTATATGATATATTTTCATAATGGCAGTTATCTAACTAGGTATCTAACTAGGAACAAACCTTCTAATAACACTGTGAAGCAAGCCATTATATTAACCATTAAAATAACCCTAGCTTCAGGAATGTCTTCATATATCAACTCCCAGCATTTTTTGTTCATTTTATCGCTTTTTCACAAAAGAAAATGTTTCAGTTTATAAGTTTAAATGTAATGTGGCCTGATTAGTTCATCGTATTAATTCTCTGTGGCACCTTGATGCCGTGATGCTTGCTAATCTTTTCTGAATCCTGGCACCTGCTACACTCCACACGTGAACTAGAGATATGGTCTGGCTTTTGGTAGGAAGTATTTTTGGTAGACAATCAGAATCAGTAATTTGAAGGCTTATTTGTACAGAGTGACTAAACTGAAAAAAAAAAAAAAACAGTACCCACAAAACCTCTAACTCATTTTATGGATGTTATTTTTGGAATGTTTTGGTCTTTGTACCTGTCGAATACATGATGAATGTTCTTATAGCATTTTCTGTTAGCTGGGACATAAGGTTGAGTGCTAAAAAATCCTGCTACTTTTGCTATTACTTGTCCACTTGAGGACAGTTTTATATTGCTACAGGCTTTGGACTCTATTTCTGTAACACAGCAAAACAATAGACTGGGCAGAGCAGTAGCAGGAGCCAGCTTTTTTTACCCAGCAGTAGACTGTAACAAAAAAAACAACAACAGCTTTTTGTTAGAGGGCTTTTTTATGAAAGACAGCTGAATAAAGTGAGAAGACAAGAACGATGGCAGAATAAAATAAGAATGAATAAATAAAACGACACAAGCTAATAAAGAGAGTAAATTAGGGTAGAATAAATTCAAACATAAGTTTATATCTTTCAGCATAACTTCCTGTAATTTTTTACTGTAGGTATCCAGCACATCAGTCAGGTCTAAAACTCATTTTCCGAAGCATGAAGATGTGTACGGGTCTATATTTATAAATATTTGGGCCTGCAAGTGAAAGAAATTTACTTAATCAATGTTGTTTTGTATTTTTCCTGCTCAGAAACTAATATGGACTTCCAAGACTGAAAATGTGCAACCATGGATTAAATTTTTCTTACTTATTAGATAGTGACTGCTTTTGGAGCTGGCTATCCATCAGTATATAAACATAATCTTTTTATAAATATTTACTCTGACATTGTGGAATGGGACACGCTGCTAAATGGTCTAATTAAATTTTAAACACCTAAGAGTCTGGGATTTTTCTTGGTCAGAGGTACAGGCGCTAATAAGACGATTCAGACATGGAGGAAAGAAAAACACATCTTCAATGTCAATAACACAATGCAAATTTTTTGACGTTGGATATTTACAGCAGTATTTACATAACTGAAATATATTATACATATGAATATGAAGTTAATGTTGTTAGTTAATGAAATGAACTAATATGAAATAATGAAATGAAATAATGAAAGTTAATGAAATGAATTAGCCTTGATTCAGCATAACTCATACCAGAGCAATCTCCTGTCTGAATATATGTTTTAAATATCCACAAGCATGGGATCTCTGCATGCTTTAGGTGAGTCGTGTCTTAAAGACCAATTAATTTACACACTCAGTGGAGTGAAAGCTGCATTATGAAACATTATAAAACGCAATGTTGAGGTCTCTAATCAGATTGGTCAGAAGATTTTGATTCATTTTCTATAGCAGCAGCTCTAATCTAGTGTAGCATTGGTTTATAATGCGTTCATTCAAATAAGATATTATTTTATACTAACAATCTAAACAACTGCTTGTGTGGAAGATAGTCCACATGAAAAAAAAAACGTGTAATTGTTTATATGGTGAAGATTTCTGTGATAAGACATTCAGCATGTTTGGAAAGAGTCTCCAGTGTCTGTGATTTGTAACAGTTTAAGATAAAACAAGTTTTGTGACATGGACATGGATATCTCCAGGACAGAGGACATTTTTTGTGAGGACAATTGCTACTCAGGTTTTCTATAATGTAAATGATGCTATAAAGTATGTGATAACAAGAATTAACTCATTTTATATGCGTTGCAGACCATTAAATGTAACTGTAAATGGATTAAAAGAAGGGTGTGTCAGTCCTGTTGACAAATATGCTGTGGTATGCTGTTAGGAGTAAATATTCAGTTTTGTGGTAACACACTGGCATCACACTCATGAGCCCTGCCATTCTTACACACATAGCTATGTACATAAACATGATTACACCTATAGGGCTGAAAGATTTAATGAAAGTATGGTACTCACAGATACAACATTTATTCCAACATTTATGAATAATTCATTTAATATAAATGTTTTGATTTGTGCAGTCAGACATAACTATGTTGAAATAAGCAGACAGAAAGCAGCAAAATAGGAGCAGATTACGTACCAGTTAAAAATGCAATGTTAAAGTCATTTTAATCCTCAGTGTATGGAAATAATCTTTACTGAAGAGAAGCCTTCAACAGCAGCAGCAAATAAAACCCTGCAAATCTCTCATAAACCCTAAAAACAAGTACAAAGAGAAACAAGCATTGTGTTCTCCCATTGCTTATCTGTACATTTGCCAGATGTAGCATGGTCATTCTAAAAAAAGACGGTACACAAAGTAACTAAAAAATAATAATAATCTAATGAATGCAGTATAGGACACAAAGACACATAAACCGACTGCTAAATATATATATATATATTTTAAAAACTCATAAGAAGAACATAACATAATCTGCTATAAATGCATTTAAACTGAGACAAGAGACAATGTTTAGTTGCTTCCATATATATTTATTCCATGATTAGTGACCTAGAGTTGTCTACCAGCTGAAGGCTATGGCTTGAGCAAACACTGGCCTTCAGGTAATTTCAGTTAAGAGAAAAAAGAAAATCATTTTCAGGTCCAAATCCTTTTATGTGAGATGTCATCATTTGCTACCAGGCACAATTTTGCCACTGCACAATCTTGTCGTTTTGAGATTAAGCCTGAGTGAGCTTGCTGTCCTGTAATACTCTCCCTTTTGATGTAATATCGATATCTGTTATTAACTGGTGCAGTGAAATTCTGTGTTCAATATCAGTGCACTGGCAATACACACTGCTGACCTAACAGCCTGAAATCCATCATGTGCAACCCTGTGTACTCGCATATTACATCCAATCTCCTGCTCAAGTTCACTTACTGTGGGTGTGGAAATTATCACATGTTTGAGGTTGTTTGGGGTTTTTTTTTTTGTTTAGTTTTTTTGGAAATTTTATTTTTTTGTAGTAAGCTGGTTAATCTGTTGAGGCAGAATTCTAGCAGTATATTACGACATGTGTGATAAGAGCATTCTCAAATGTTGTCTGAAACTGTTCTTCCTTAATTCTTTCCTTTTTGATCTTCTTTAATTACTTTATTAAAATTAATTACTCGAATGTAAGCCAGTTTATGTATCATCTAAAATGCTAGAACACAGAATCTGTTATTGAATGACTTACTAGTTGTCGTTATTTTTAAGCATTCATGCGGTATAGTTTTTGGCTGCTGGGGGACTCTCTGTATTCCCATGATGTACTGCCAGGATAAGTCAGTTTTAACATTGACAAATGCATGCATGCATACCTGGATTGCAAATATAAAATCAAATGATGGTGTACCAAAATGAAGCACAAAGTAAAAAGGGAAATTCAGTCCTTTACAATGTAATCTCAGTCTCTACCTGCATCTGTAATGCATGCATGATTCCAAAGAAAAGAATTTCAGCATGTTTCCTTGTAGGGAGAAAGCAACAAAAAACAATTTACTGTCAGATCACTTATGATGAAAGACTGAGGGCAGCTGTTGGTACAGTCAGGAAACATTTCTGTCTACATATTTTGTAGTACACTCATGAATTTTCCATTCAAAGGTGCGAATTAAACCTGTATAATTACTCCTTCTAGAGATGTGACTGCTTTTTCAGAAAGGAAAGAAAGAAATAATGGTTATTTGTTAGTAACAGTCAACATAGCTTCAAGTAAACACACGAGTGTAAGTTTGTTCATGCACATGTATTACCTTGGGGAAAAGTAAGCAGAATTGATTTTTTTTTGTTGTTGTTCACGCCAGTGTTTTTATGCTTATGCATTATGTAGATTAATGAATAAAGTAAAACAGAAAAGCTTTGTTGTAAATTTCTTTAACGTGTTTCATAATAACGTGTTTATTATTCAGACGTTTTGAAGGAATTCAACAATGCTGAATTCCTTTAACTAATTTGCAACATACCATAGCTGGAGGTCACATTTGATTAAAATCCCTCTGTTACATGCAGTGTTTCCAGCGTTTATTCACACAAAGTATTAATTATACTAAGAACTCGTTTTTTATACACAAGCATTTAACATCTGTCTGCAGTGTTCTACTGTTCAATAAGGGTTTTAACCTTAAGCATGTTTATTCCGTGTAACTGACCCCTTATATATTCTTGATTCCAATCTCTTTTTTTCCTGGTAAACTACAAGACAGAGACGCGTAAGTTTCAAACCCCAGAGTCTATGATTGCTGCATCTCACACCTTGAAAGCGCCCGCTGCTCCTGACTGATGAGGAAAGCTGAATCCTCCACAGTGCCTACAACACGTCCATAGCATGCGGTCCATGTTAGAGGCAGATCCAATGTCACCTTTATGAGAGCAGAACAATAAGATATGCTGGTGGGAAGCCCAGGTGATGCTTCCTTGCTGCTCAGAGACTGTCAAAACACAGGATTAACTCACCAGTAATGCGAGAGACGCTCACACACTGACCTCTGAGTATGAGGAGTTATCACCGTGTTAGTTTGTCTGTTCAGAAAGATAGCTGTGGTGAACACTAACAAGGTTATGATACCTGTAATTTTGAGTAAGGTATACAACATAATGAAAAATGTTATAGGAAACTAATGAAAGCTAATCAAAGACGGCAGGGGTTTTTCTTACCTCCCCAAAGCTGAATGTTTTCCTATAAGAAGTAACAAAACCAGAATTTCATATTAATTACAGAACATCACACTTTTTATTCATTTGTTATTACATTTAATTATTATTTTACTATTTGTTAATATTATGTTTACTATTTTATTATTTTTACTTTTTTTATTGCAGCTTTTCGTGTTGCAGAAAAAACACAAACTGCAATGTCCTCTGAAGTCTTTACCAAAAAAAACGTTAGTTCTGACTTTAACAAAGCGCTGACACTGGAGACCCTAACCCTAATCTTTTCAAAAATGCTAATTCTTCACCATTACAACAATTCCATGAATTTTTAATCTCTTTATGTAGAGCATCTATCACGAAGAATCATTAGGGTTAATGTTAGAAAAAGCATATAAATATAAATAATGTTCATGTACAATGAATTTCTTCCTTTGCACATTCGCATACATGCTGTGAGCAAACAAGAAGGGATAAAAAAAACAACGAGGAAAATAACTACAGTGGTTTACAAATGTTAACATTGGAACAAGATTACAATATGGCATAAATAAAGTACATTTAAAAATGTGTGTTCAGGCATAAATAACAGTGTTTGTTAAAAAATATACAGTAAATGTAATCAGAGCTGCTGAAAACTAATGAACACCTTCTGACTGAACAGAAGTAAGAATTCAACAGTGCTGTGGTATAACTGCATAGAAAATAAGCTCTATGGTAAAAAGCTTAACTCTTGGCTTACATACAACAAAAAAGAACAAGTTAGAGAGGAGAGGAGAGGAAGCCAGAGTGCAATTAAGGGACTTTTCAGCAACAAAAAGAGAACAAATGTGGAGTAAGACATAGCAGAGTCCACTGAGGGAGCGTGATAATGCTTGGCTTGGTTGGCTTCCATAGACATTGTTACTCTCACATTTTTATTAACACACACACACACACACACACACACACACAGATATGGACATTAAGACACACATTTAGGCTATTTTCTCCCGCTCCCAGAAGAGAAAAGAAGCAGTCTCTAGCACAGATCGAAGTTTGTCGTGGTTGGGATTTTGTGTCAATTTAGCACCCAGCTGCAGCAACAGAAGATGCCAGGCAAACATGACTTGCTCTAATTAGGCCCTGCTACCAATTACTGCTGATCGAGCGTCAGAAGGAGAGAAGGGTGCATGAAAAGAAAAGCAGGAATAATGCCACTATGCTTGTGAAGTGAGACATTGTTGACTCTGTGTACAGACATGGTTGTGTATGTGTTCATTTTTTTCCATAGATTTTCTGTACTATGTATTTAGTGTAGTCTTCTTGGCTGCTGGAAGCTAAAAGGATTCTCATGTGTGATATAAGGTTTGCCATCGGTCACGATTAAAAGTATCTAAATTAACTAAATAAACTAGTTTCCCAGCTTGGTTGCCTGTAACAAGCATCTTTGTGACAACACATAAATGCAGTTAAAAAAACAAACAAACATGTATCACTGCAAGTTATATTCAGTCACCATCAAAAATTAACCAGTGCTGTATTTACAAGCTTGAATTTAATTAAATTCATTCAGTATTAGCTACTAAATAACTACTAAAAGTGCATATGAGTAGTGAGTACAAATAATACAATATTGTCAGTTTATTGAGATTTATTAGTGCTGTCATATTATTTCCTCCTATTGTCAGTGTTTACCTTAAACTAAAATATTTCTAATTGCTTGAGAAATCAGTCAGTTTACTTTGTTTTTAATGATTATTTTAGTCATTTAATCTTTTTTTTAAGTTTTAGTTTAATTGTTCTGGTACTTAAATTTTTTCTACATACACTTACATATGGTGTTTAGTGGTTAGCATGTTTGTCTCACACTGATTTCTGTCTCTGTCCTGGTGTTTACATGTTCTCCCTGTGCTTCAGATGTTTCCTCTGGGTACTCCAGTTTTCTCCTCCAAAGACATGTATTGTAGACTGATTGGCATCTCTAAATTGTCCTGTGAATGGGTGTGTCAGAGTGTGTCGATTGTGCCCTGCTATCATTTGGCACCCTGTGCAGATTGTCTCCCGTCTTGTGAATCCCGTCTCCCAGATTCCCCCAGGATAGACACCAGGGTCCCTGGGACCCTGCTTAAGATAAGGTGGTTCAGGAAATGCTATCTACTGATCCATATCATTACTTTAATACATTCATTTTAAGTAATTCACTAGTTCTTTATGTCTTGTTTTAAGATATTAGCTTGAGAGGACAATTAGATTGTAATATTTGATAAAATCATCATTTCCAAACACAATTAAAGGGAAGCAGGCATTACTTACAAGCTAATGAATAAATAATATTACATTGACATTACATGACATTTACAGCATTTTGCAGACACAGTTATCCAGGGCAACTTACATGGACCTCGTTTATATAACTGTCTAAATAATATATGAAAATATAATAAACTACTTTGTCCAAAACTGCTGTATTCACTAATTATGTAGAAACATATTTGCTGAGAATGAATGCTTTGGATATGAGCCGCCACCACCACCACCCCCATGCTGAAGTTTTGTCATTAATATTCAGTCCGAATTACTATTTTATTTAACTAATGATAAGGAGGAAATAAATTGCATTTTGTACACTGTGAAACATCCATCATCATATTTTTAAGCTCTATGTGGATGTTAATTTAGAGCCTCTAGCCCACAGAGAGTCATTTAATGGAATAATATTTTTGTTGTATTTTTAGAAAAGGATTAAAGGTATATAGATTATGGGCTATAAAGCGCAGGTTTTTACTTGCAGTCATCAATGAGGCTAATTTATTTTCCTGTTTTTCACTCTTTCTTTTTCTCTTTCCTGTGTCATTGCAGGCAGTCAGGGCCAGTTTCCCGTCACCCAGAATGTGACAGTGGTGGAGGGGAGCACAGCCAACATGACCTGCCGTGTGGATTACAACGATAACACCTCCCTCCAGTGGTCAAACCCTGCACAGCAAACCCTTTTCTTTGGGGACAAGAAAGGTCAGTGTGACTGGGTCAGTTTATAAGCCTTTGCTCTGGAGACCTTGGGGAAAATGTGCCATTTGGGGAGACATATGAGAACCTAGTCATGTGGGACAATATGTAGATCAGTCGTATTCAAACTTTTCCTCTGAGGCCCACTTTACACTTTGTTGAAAACTTGGACCCTAATGACACTCCTTCCCTTATAAAGGAAACAAACTTTAAATCACTGTCCAATTCTAATTACCATTTAAATTATTTGTAGTGTTCAATTTTGCACTTTATTATAGGCCTACATCAAGGTTTTTCTAAGCCTTTTACTTTTTCATCTGAAAGTTGTCAGTGACATCTCTAATAAATAACTCAACTATATACATGTCTAGACTGAAAGATATTTCAAGACGGTTAAACAAATGAAAGTTCACATGCTGCCTTAATAACATGAATAAACACAACTTGAAGATTATCTTTGCTTCAGCTCACAAATAGACACTTGACATTGGATCGCTTTAAGTTTTTTTGAAAACTCATAAAATATTCAGATCCTGTCATGACAGTTGGAGTTAAAAAGTAAAAATAAGGTAAATAACTTAATGGCGCTATCATGTTTTACAGCGTCATGGATAATGTTAATGTGAACATGCTGATAGATTTTATTTTATGTTCAGAACATTCTCCACTGATCGTGATAGGAAGTGTGGGTGTCATGTCAGTCTTTCATGTAAGAAAATCAAGGCAAGACAAGACATTACTAAATAAGATGGATGTAAAGGCGCAGAGGGGGTCAATGAAAACATTTGCACAACTGTCAATCATTCTAGATTCTTACTAGCTGCATCATTCTAGTTGCCTGATCTTTCATTTTTTTGGAGGTCATTATTTATTGACTGCTGTGTTGGTGTATATTTGCATTCAGCAATACTCTTATGTTAAAGTGCAGAGCATAAATGTAAAACCCATACATGTTGGTAGGCCTGATGAAATCATTTTATGAGCAAGTGTATAGGACGTTAGCTTCTTCCCATGACACCAAGTTTGTCAGATGTTCAGTCAGATGGAAACACACACACACACACACACACACACACACACACACACACACACACACACACACACACACATATATATATATATATATATATATATATATATATATATATATATATATATATATATATATATATATATATATTGTGTGTGTGTGTGTGTGTGTGTGTGTGTGTGTGTGTGTGTGTGTTGTAAGGTGTTTAGGCAACGCTGGGTGTTAATTCAATATTGGTGATTATGCCTGTTTTTTGGTGAGTTACTTAGTTACTGAATCATGCTTTAAGATAACTGATTGATTTATAAGCTGTAAGTTTCCAAGGTTAAATATGTACATCTTTATATAGCTTGTATTACAAATTGTTTGCAGCTACTGTTTTATGATTATTGTTTCACATGTTGCTTTGCTCTTTTTGGTATTATAAAATACTGACAGTGATTAATTACAGCTTAAAGGCACTATAACAGAAATCTCCACGTTTAGTGCAGTTTATTTTGACATATTTGTGACATGCTTGGTGAGTTCGGTGATCATTTGGTTTGTGTTATATGTTTGGTGTTCCTGTGGGAGGTTTTATGTTGTTGGCATCACAAGAGAATGTTGCTAGCGCAGTTTACTTTGGAAAAAAAATCTAAAACAGAAGGCTACTGGTCAATTTTCAGTCTTAGCTAAGACATAGACTCAGTTCCGCAAGATGACAGAATGGAGCAGCACAATAGCCTTGATGGTGTGATTAGCGAGTACAGATGAGAAGATGAAAAAGCTGGCTAGACTAAAGGACTAAAGTGCCGCTGCATCACTCCGTTTAGGTTAAGGTGAAGCAAGTGATTAAATCCCACTGGCACCATTATCAGCAGGTAGACAAATGTGAGTAATCTAGAAAAGCATTGTTGGGAAGTAGGTCAGCATGCGGATGAAAGATTTCAAATAATAATAATTTTTAAAAAATCAATTACGTTCACTAAAAATAAATATTGGACACCACTGAAGATCACATGTTAATTATAAAGAATAAGAGGTTCTTGAGGTTGGGTGTTATTCAGGTAAGTACTTTATTGTCATTTGGCTGTAAAATTCATTTTAAGCTTCATGTCTTACGTTCAAAGTAAGTACAAAGTAACTTTCCCAATTATCTCAGTACCTTTGAATGTCATTCTCCCGGAAAGACAATTTCAGCCCTCAATCTGCTCAATACACATTGCCCTCATACTACTATGCAGGTAGTTTTTCAATGTTTTGGAGGAAGTAATTTGGAGCAGGCACTAGCCAGGCCTCTCTGACAAAAAACTAGGCTGTTTCACTGGTGGAAAAGAGCAGCTTCATTAGCCTGCTGCACTGACATTTAAGATTTTGTGTGTATCTGTGTGAGTGCAAAAATGATTTCTCACATTTAAAAGAATGTATCATGTCTCATGTGCTCTCCAGTCTTTGCTCTGCCAGGGGGAAAAATAAATATATTTCTAATAGTGTACCCTGCTAGAACAAAAGTGACAAGTGTGTTTATTAGCAAAGTGTGTAGCTTCAGTGCTACAACGCTCTATCTGCTTTAAGGTATAGGCAAACTCTGGGAAGTATAACAAGCAACCTGATCAATTTTAAGAGTTTTTAAGAAGGTTTAGATTGAAAGCTACAAATAATCTTGGTTTTAACTAGGGACAGTTTTTAGCATTTATTAATTTCAACATTTTTATTATATTCCACATTTTAATTACTGCAAATTAATCTCAAGTCACAAAGCAGCAATTGATACACAAATGTGCCTGAGTAGTAGTGAATTACTATTACACATAAATCATCTATATTTTCAGGTGGTCCATCCTTTAGTTCATGTCTTTATTTATAATTACTTTAATGCCTTGAAGTAGAAGCACCGATAACCTTGTCCATAGCTTGGCGGCCAGATAGTAATCAGATTTTAAGGTTCTGTCATATGTATGAGAGCCTACTGGCAGAATTCCATCTTACTTGGTCTATCACACATTTTCACCAGAGGTCACGTTTTCCTTTCTCTGTATTTTTAAACGATCCAGACGTGAGATGAAAGCTCAGTCACTACACAAGCCGTGGGGTCCATGGAAATCAAGTCCAAGAAAATTCTAAACTACACTGATATTCTCTCAAGGGGATTTCAGACCTGGCAAGTGTACTAAAGTTTCAGTACAATGCCTACTTGGCAACTAACCATTAGTGCCTTCTCGTGTGTAGGCATGAGGACAGATTTGCTGTTGTTAAGGTGAAGTAAAACTGACAGGTCTGTGATCGATATCACAGAGACACACATGCTCACTGGCCATGTCAGAGACTTCTTGGGATGACTGTCATTATTGAATGGCCCGAAGAGGAGAGTAGCGGCTCTCAGAATACACTGACAAACAGGGACAGAGAAATGCCATTTGTTCTGCTGGCAAACTCACAAGCCCACAGGCTGCAGAAATATACAACCTGCTGGGGCTGTCTTTTAGAGACTTATTCTGTCACCCACTTTGCAGCATGATTTATTTTGCCTTTTTTGTCTCTAGTCACATATGGGCAAAAAGCTGCCAGTTTTCCCAAAGGTATGTTTGCCTCAAAGGTCCCCATTGTAAGTACTTTCAGGAATCGCATATGTTTCGTTTAATTCCTGCTGATCAGCTAACTTGTGGATTAAGGTCCTGGGAAGATATTTTCCGAGTTATGATTGGCCATCACCAAAACAGAGCAAAGTATGTGTAAAAAATGTTAACAGACACACTTAAACCTGTGCACTCTGTGGGAGCAAAGAGTCTTTGTCAGCAGCAGGCTGGAGGGGTGAGCACTATCCGATAAGAGAGGCCTCTTGTAGAGAAAGGATGGCATGAGAGATAGAAAGAGGGAAATGAAGTGAGGCAAAATTTCCAGAATTAGATTCATGGATTGTGTGTGAAGGATCAGCAGTCTGAAGTGGTTGCAGGTTTGTTTGGTCTAGTGTCAAGTTTTGTGTACCTGCTTGTTGAAGAAAGAAAGAAAGAAAGAGAGAGCGAGAGAGAGAGAGAGAGAGAGAGAGAGAGAGAGAGAGAGAGAGAGAGAGAGAGAAAGAAAGAAAGAAAGAAAGTCAATCAAACAAACAAAAAAATGTATATAGTCAGGCAAAAAGACAAAAACAAATAAAGTTAAAAAGAATCAATCAAATAAACAAAAAAGGAAGATTGTCAAAAATATTACAAAAATTAAAGACAGAAAGAGTCAAACAAACAAAAACAAATCTAATTTTGTTACTTTAAGTTCAATAATGATTACATCCAGAAACATGTTTAGCTTTATTTTTATATTTTCCTTACATACTATTTTAATTTTTTAATGCAATGTACATTTTTCAGCAGCATACCATTAAATCCCCATTTGTCAAAAAGCTCATTTCTGGCCCATGCTGCTAAAGTGTGACATCATCATATTCATATGCACATTCATCACATTAGCACCGTAGCATTACACTCACAGTAAGCAATGCTCAAGGCTCAAATGATCAGCTTAGGTTATCGACTATGTTCACTTCAATGCCTGCTGGCACAAGAGTGATGAAATAAACCCCCAGAGGCTGATATTTTGACAGAGGCTTATGCCAATACAGTAATTCCAACCAACCAATCACCTGAGCCATATACGCTTAATAGAAAAGTGCTAGTGGGACCCTTTTGTTTATTTCAACCTTAAAATAACTGTCACTGTTGGCTTTCATTTACAGTCATCTATTACTGCTTCAAAATTTTGCAGTGTGAATATTTAGTACGACTGAATACAAGTGACCTTATTTGGCATTGTACACTATACATGTGGAGATTAGGTTAAGAACACAGCAGCAAATGTTTTCACCATAGTCAGAATCCTTATCACGTCTGCATGGATTTCAATGGTACTGTGTTACTAAAGGGCATTTAGTCTACTCTCAGACCAGAAGCCCTTAATCATCCATCCATTAGATAGCTCACCCATGCACCTCAGTTACCTACCAAAATAATGACATGTCTGTGCTCCTTTTCATCCCCTTTTGAAATGTCTGAGTAGTGGAACTATGTCATTTTGCTGCTAGGAGCTAACAGGCCTCTGTCTGCACATGACAAAATCAAGAGCAGCAATGAACTGTGGCAACTGCTGTATGTGATCCAGCTGAAAATGTGAAGAAATTACACACCAGAATTCCAGTATCTGCCTGGGTAAAATGTTGTGTTTACACAGCTAATCAAAGTAAATGCCCCTCTGTTAACGAATGGGATACATTATTTATTTAACCAGCTGTTAAAAAGAAATTAACCTTCATGCATGCTCAAGATATCGCTGGTTAGGAAACAGCTACCACTCTGTGAAGTGGATAATCTTTGGTATAAATATAAAAACAATAAAATAGCACTGCTATAATGGTATCATTATGCCTTAGATACGAACATCACAATAACCTCTGTCCTGTTGGCTGTACTTTTATGTATGTGTGTGTGTGTGTGTGTGTGTGTGTGTGTGTGTCTGTGTGTCTGTGTGTGAGGGTCTGTGTGTGGTATATTTAAAATATATACAAGATTTTTGACCTACTTAATGTCTGTAATTTTTCATGTATACACATTAATGTGTTTATAATGTGTTAAATGGCATGTGCTTAAAATAAGCCTGTTTAATTGCTCACATGTAATGACATTCCATAGCGCTGAATAAAAACTGTGAATTTTGTATTCTTTAAGGTGACATTTTCTGTCAAACGTGTATTCATAATCCGTTTTAAACGTGTTTATAATGTGTCTAAAACCATATCTCTATATGCCCACGCCTGTATAATTACTTGTAAGTAATCGTGGATATTATAATCATTGACAATAGGACTTTATAACTCATTTTTATCTTTTCATAATTTAATGTCTCTTTATAAATAAACATCATAGACACTAATGCTATGGTATACTTATAACACAGGTTCTGCTTTGTACCATAAGGTAGAGATGAGAAACTTTTTGTTCATGCAATATTCTTATAAAAATTATTTTATAATGCATTCATGTATTTTATTATTTATTCATATACTGATGCATTATAAAATTGATACACACTGATGCATTGTTATGGATGTAACTAAATGCAGTTATACAGCTTATGCACTGTATGATATTATGTATGTTGTATAATGCCTTTTAAATGTATCATTTATCATTTATACTCATAGGAAGACTTATAGGACATGCTGATTATTAATCTTGCATGATTATTGATCATAGCCTGATCATTATGAGGTTGATATTATTTTTTAAGAGAAAGTGCTTTTCTGTTTTTTGTAACTTATTCTACAATTCAAATTAAAAAAAAAAAAAAAAAAAAAGGATGTCTGTGAGGTAGAGGTGGTTTGCTTGAGATGAATTAAAAGAGACTAATCCTCTCTTAGGCTTCATAGCAACCAGCACATGAATTTCAAAAAGACATCAATAACAGATACAGGGATGTGCGCTCCCACCCCAAGCACCTGGGGAAAATCACATACGGTTTTTTTTGGGGTTTTTTTTTTATTTTTTTTTTTACATTTAATCAGCATTTTGTAAAATGTCAGCAAACATATTATGTTTTTTTTTTCCTTTTTGACAATGCTGGCTCTTTCCAAGTCTTTTCCATTTTAGCAAATATGAAAGAGTTGACATTTACTTTCATGCTAAGTATTTCAGCATTTTATAATTCGGACACTTTTGCCTGGGGCACATACACGCTTATAGTCACTTCAGATGCATTAGCTGCATTATAGTGGGATCAAACACAATGACCTGGTTGATTAGGTTTATTCTCTTGCATAGTGATGAGCTGGCTTCACTGACTTCATCTTAGTAAGCCACAAAGCTTGTATATGGCCTATAGGCTCACAGTCGGAGTGACATTTTAGGTTCATGCATTGAAATAACACATTATTCTTCAAACAAAATATACAATGGTTACACTGTACTGTTAGATTCCCGTAATTAATATCATTTACTATTTGCTACTACATAGGTGGAAATACATGAATAATTGTACTTTGCTACTCTACTTAATAGAATTTTTCTGCATATATACTTGTTTGTACACTTAATTATATTTATTTAGACATTCAAACTACTCATTACAAATCTCAAAGCTCTCTTGTTTTCTTAAGAGTAGAAATTTCACTTGAGTATATTTGATAGTATAATTTCTCCATACACTTTCCACCCTGTTAAAATATTAATAAAATACTAGTTGACTAAGATAAGGAGCCTTTATTTGTCACATATACATTACTGCACAGTGAATTCTGTCTTCGAATATCCCATTCTTGGAACGTTGTAGTCAGAGCACAGGGTTAACCATGATGCAGTGCCCCTGGAACAAGGTGAATTGAGGGCCTTGCTCAGGGGCCCAGTGGTGGCAGCGTGGTGGTGCTGGGGTTTGAACCCCAAGCTTCTAAACAACAACCTAGATCCTTAACCACTTGAGCTACCACCACCCCCAACTAGTCTTGATTGTTCAATCCTTGATTAAATTGCCCACATAATTTGGCAAAAATATATTGCAGAATGTTACTAAATGTTTACAAATTGCTGAACTACATCTGTATGTATTATAACTCGAACCTCACTGTTGAATGTTGCAAGTTAAGAGCAAACTTAATAAAAGTGTGTGTTCATATTGATTGTCATCAATAATATGAATATCAATGTATGCACGTATATCATAATTTGTCATATTTAATCTATTCCTAAAAAATCAATGTCTAGAAAATAAGTTACTTTTAGTAATGGTGTTTTAATGCTATGTTCATGCTAACTCATGTGTTGAATGATCAAGTAAAGAAGACTTAATGAAAAGTGTTAGCTCTTTTGTTACATGGTAATGTTGAGAGAGTGAGATGACTAGTTCACTCTCTTTCATCCCTTTACCTTGCTTCTGGCTTGACTATAACTCATGTAGGTGAGGCAACACCCACGCAAGGTCTAAATCTGACAACAGCCTACTCAGCAAAGTGCCAGCTTCAAAGTGTAGAGTCAGGATGTATGTATGTACGTGTGTCCCTTACAAAACACATGTGGAGGTGTTCTTCCTCTCTGAAACCTGCACTAAAATCGATCCTAGCTACAAGCCTCTTTGTTCGTACTGCTGATCAGACGAAGACACAAATAAACTGCTCTCGGGTCCTTTCCGTCTGTACTCGTGAATTATGTATTAGTAGGATATCCATACCGTGGTGTCTGCAGACTGCCACAGACACGGTGCTGTCGACCGCTGTGGTTTGCGTGTGTACTACGAGAGCACGCACATCCATCTTACCTTACAGCCATTAGAGGTGAACAATGAAAGAAGCACCGCCATGATGAGTTACCACGTTAGAAAAAAAAATCAATGTGTTCCATATGTCTCCCTTAGTGTTCTTCTATTAATGTGCAAGCAACTTCTGATTCATCACACAGAAAAAAAACACAAATTAGACCATTGCACAACAGTGTGATTTACTGGTTCGTCTGTTCGTGTCCTGTTTAGGGGAAAAACAACACCTGCAAAACCTGCCTGAAATCCATTTCACACTTTTTAATGAGAGATGTAAAGTGCTTGTTATTGCAGAGTATAACAGGTGCTGAATAATTGATGCGCAATTTTAAGATACAATAAGACTAAGATAATGGAAGGAGGTAAATGTAAATGCAGACGAATACCTACACTTTAAGATTTGATGTAAAAGGTCTGAAGCACAATACAAAGTCATTGTATGAATCCATACTGGTCTAATTGAGGATAGTTGCACTGAATGAGCCTGGGTCAAGTCTTGTGCTTTAAAAGCATATCTCAAACGTTGATGCCACTCAAATGCTTCCTGGCATTCATTAGGAACATTCAGCTCACAACTGCTAAAGGTCAAATGCAGAGTGGGCTCTTAATTGGCCTGGGGCAATTAGAATGTTGTTATCTTCAAAATTACTGCATTAATGGACTCGTTAAATTGGTCATTAGCCAAGGAGATTCAGACAGCCATGGACGGTGCATTAGATTTTATGAGCAAAAATTCAATTACCATGCAAAACAAAAATTAGCATACAATAGTCTCTTTAGGGCAAGGACAAGAGTGCATTTACATTGTCTTTCAAAGCTAATATACCTGGAGTAACTGTTTTCCACCAACACCTTCATCTTTGTCTCAATATTTTTCATAAAATTGTAACCATTTTCTTTATGTAAAGTGTTCATAGGGCTAAATGACACCTATATAAACCCTTTCTGAGAAGTGACATGAACATACCTATGCATTTATGAAAGCTAATTCCAAAAATGATCAGCTTTTGTAAACACTATTTTAAACAATTATGATGTGAAGAACCTGAGACATGTGATTTAAGGTTGGGTAATAACACATTTATGTTACAATGTCATGACAACCTAAAACCAAACTATTTCTGTATCATCAGGAAAGAATGCCAGGAAAAAAAGAAGGAAGATAACCAGGGCATTAGCAGAGATTAAGATTAGAGAGTTAGGCTTGGGTTAGCATAGACTCATGCCATAACACAGAATATGAATGTTGTTTGTTACTGATATTCATCAACATTTCTGAAAATGCCCTGAATTACTAAAGTATGGACGTATAATAGTGCCAAAATTCCTGAAAGCAAAATAACATGTTGAATCACATTTACTGAATAAAAACTTGTCACAAAAAAAAAAAAAGTTTGAATTTTTCTGCTTTGCAATTTGATCTGAATGCAAAAAAATCCTTACAGCATTTAAAAAAAAAATCTTCATTATTTTTCAACCTCACAAATTCAGGTTGAAAAAATTCAAGTATTAAAATTCAAGTTGAAAAAAATCCAGGTATTAATATTCAGATAGACAAAATGCGAGCCTTCAATTTCAGGTCAAAAAAATTCAGGTCGAAAAAATTCAGGTCGAAAAAATTCAAGTCTTAACATCTGGGCTATTACAGGAAGAGCAATGGATTGACGATTTCTCGGGCCGTGTCGCAGTGCACTTTAAAGTGTGCTCCTGCTCCCTGTGCAGTGTATTTCGCGGTGAACCTGCTGATTGGAACGTGGCTCTTGTAATGAATTTTTTAATTTTTTTTTTTCAGAGCTTTTAGAGATATTTTATTACTGGTTTAAACAAGGATAAATCAATGTAGAAGTGCTGTTAAGCTCCACATGCTTACCGTAATCTTTTAATCTCTTTCTGTTTATTTAATTATTTATTTTTATTATGCAAAAATTATACATATATTTGTACAAGCATATACAACTCGCACAAAAAACAAGTAAACATTCAAAGAATATGTAAGGTGAAAAACTTCTTGCCAGGGGTAAAATTATAACAATTTAAAGTAACAAAAATCTTCATAGGTCTTTCTTGCTTTTTTTATCTTAATTTTGTCTAATGTAGTATTTCTTCTTCTTCTTCTTTCGGCTTTTCCCTTCAGGGGTCGCCACAGCGAATCATCTCTCTCCACCTATCCCTATCTTCTGCATCCTCAACACTTGCACCCACTAGCTTCATATCCTCATTTATTCCATCCATATACCTCCTCTTTGGCCTTCCTCTTTGCCTCCTGCCTGGCAGCTCCATGTCCAACATTCTCCTACCAATATACTCACTCTCCCTCCTCTGAACATGTCCAAACCATCTTAATCTGGCCTCCCTAACTTTGTCCCCCAAACGTCCAACATGAGCTGTCCCTCTGATGTACTCGTTCCTAATCCTGTCTAATGGTGTACCATGTTGTTGAATCTCTTTTATAAAATGATCAAAGTTTGGCTTAGCTTTAGTCCATGTTTTCACATGAATGGGATATTTTCCAAGTAAAATAAAAAGTTGCATAATAAAGCACATTGTACTTTTGGAATCAACATCATCCTGTACCAAAAAAAAATACATCATACAAATCAATTTGTATACATGTTCCAAACAACCTAGAAAGCGGCTCTTGTAATTAAGCTGCAGCGGAGAAATGACTCTGAGTAAGATTGCGCAGGGATTGCGGGCTGTGAAGACAATGGACCAAGGGGTAAGTTAAATTAGTTTTATTAATTAACAGGGCAGTATGAGTTATTTTAGTGTACTGTCTTTTTTGTGTCTTCGGCACAATGGTAGTCAATAAGCGAAGTTACGTTCTTTTTTAGACTAATATTAGCTATATAATATTAGACTATACATATATAATAGATATAATAATAGTCTATCATACTGCCCTGTTAATTAATAAAACGAATTTAACTTAACCCTTGGTCCATTGTCTTCACAGCCCGCAATCCCTGCGCAATCTCAGAGCCGTATCTCTGCAGGTTAATTACAAGAACCGCTTTCCAATCGGCAAGTGGTTCCTAGCAAAGTACACTGCACAGGGAGCAGGAGCACACTTTAAAGTGCACTGCGACACGGGCCCGAGAAAATCCATTGCTCTTCCTGTAATAGCCCGGATGTTAAGACCTGAATTTTTTCGACCTGAATTTGAAGGCTCGCATTTTGTCTACCTGAATATTAATGTCTAGATTTTTTCAACTTGAATTTTAATACTTGAATTTTTTCAACCTGAATTTGTGAGGTTGAAAAATAATGAAGATTGTATTTTTTTGTAAATGCTGTAAGGATTTTTTTTTTCATTCAGATCAAATTGCAAAGCAGAAAAATTCAAACTTCTTTTTTGTGACAAGTTTTTATTCAGTTCATGTGATTCAACATGCTATTTTTGCTTTCAGGAATTTTGGCACTATTATACTTCCATACTAAAGGTTTGGATGTGTAAAACATACATGTTTCATTTGCTTAACATAGGGTCTACAGAAGAATACATGAGCAAAATAACACATTTTGTCTGCTTTGTCTGAAAAAAGTGCAAAATATGGGATGTTTGTGAAATAATATTATTTTGCAATTATATTATTGTGCAAATAAATTAATTTAGCTCCAGCAATGCAGTTTACCAAACAACTTAAATTCACTTCCAGAACGGAGATCGCATGTGCATATTAGTACCACCGAAATGCAGGTATTGCATTTGCAGAATCCTATTTCCATCATTTGAAGTCATCTACTTGGTTTCAATAATTAGAAGGTTGATCATGACTTAGAAATGCTGAATTTTACTGTAGCTAAGTTAGTTTCATATTCACTGCACATTCCTGCCTGTAATGCCAACAGCATTTTAAATAGAGGCTGTGAAAAGGATTTTATTTACAGGTTCGTTATGAACAGAGTAAACGCTCTTTTATTTTCTGTTCATATTCAACTTGAACAGTTTGTTGATGCTTCTCGCTGCTTTTAATTGCTGGTACACTGGATGGGTAATTATGCTTGTGTGGCAAGGTTCACATTTTATTTACCTTTGCAGTCCCTTAGAGACTCACCATTGCTATCAAGAACAAACAGCACACGCAAAGTTTACATATTGTTTTTCCCCCGACCTAGCATGTAAAATAATTTACTCAATTATTCTTTATCACCCGCAATGTGCCCACTACTTGCAAGCACTATTTATTCCATTGCACATGCAAATTAACAAATGTTATATGGGCTCTAATGTGTGAAGTGCCATAATGTGTGCCATTTACAGTGTTAAATTATGTGAGTTATATGAGATTACGACAAAGCAAAATGCTTAGAAAGTGATGAGGTTAATGAATGATCTAATTAATAAGATCTATGGTTCATTATGTCTCATTAGAAGAAGAAAAATAGGGAGTTTAAATCACCAATAGAATGAATATATGCATTGCATACAGTATATATGAATATTTTTACAAATATATTAGATTGACTGTAAATCAGACATGTAATATAGTAACAATTATATCATATTTACGTGCAATGATGGCCTGTCATGATTTTAGATGAGAGGGTAAAATCTCATATCTCTCAATAGCAATGCTGTTATAATGATATTTTACTACTAACTATGATATTATTAGGGTTAAGAAATGCATTATATCACAAGGTCTCATCGATGACATACTAAAAATTGTGTGAGGCAAACTTCTCAAATCACTCCCAGTGATGTGTTATTGATTTATCAGTGACATTGAATGAAAAATAGCAAGTCACATGAAGATCCTGTCTTGTAATCTCCTTGAATCTACAGTCTGGACTAGAAAGAAATCAGCCTCAGCCTCTCTTCTCCATACCATTCTGTGTAATGTTTCTTTTGTACTCAGTTTCACAAAAATCCAAAATAAGCAGCTTCAAGACATTTTTGTTAAATATCAAAGAATCTGGTGCCCTGCGATGGGTTGGCACTCCGTCCAGGGTGTATCCTGCCTTGATGCCCAATGACGCCTGAGGTAGGCACAGGCTCCCTGTGACCCGAGAATAGATCGGATAAGCAGTAGACAATGAATGAATGAATCAAAGAATCTGATCATGGGACCAACATGCTTTATAATTATCTTTTATCTTTTCAAGATAAACATGTATATAAGGCTTCATTTTTGGAGTCCACATCAGATTATATGTCACTGATACCAATCCCATTGCCCTGCTTTCTAGCACATTTTTACTAGTCATCACAGTTTATATGTTACTAAATAACAATGTCTAAAAGCACTTGTAAAGGAACAGCAACAATGGCTATCATTAAAATGCCTCATACTGCTTATTGTTTTCTATAAAGCACCTGATTAATTACCTCCTTAACATATGTCCATTTTTTCTGACTAGTCAGCAACAACAAAATTAGTGAAACATGCCTCTGTTGTTCGTATGCCTTCAGAATCTAGCACCTTAAACCACCTTCATGGCCTACCTCTTCCTCTCACACTGACAGTAATTGCCTATTTTAAAGCTCTCTATCTTACACAGAGCTAAATGGATTCCTAATGGACTTGTTACACCATTAACAATAGACAAATAAAATATATAGTGCTGTATGACATTTTAAAAAGTCTTCTGGTAAACAGCATTAACTATGTCATTAAGAAAGGAAAACCTTAATTCCATTAAGTTTGTTAAAGCTTTAATTCTCTATATTTGGGCAATGAGTTAATGGATAAAAAGCCTCTTTATAAGTCTGTTGTTCAGGTTGGAATTAAACATGTGTAGAGGCATTGTTAAAAACAAGTTAAAATGAGACATTTATTGACTGGAAATTTTATGTAAATAAAAGTGTGTTGTACATTGCATTTTAGTCAATATGGATAGGTTGGATAATTGTTTGGATAACTTGATAATGGATAAGACATTAAAAACATATTGAAGAGGCTCAGGCAGATAATCATACAAATGTTAAAGGTTTAGTTGGACACACTGCGATTCTATACTGGTTAACATATTATAAATTACTGAATGTCTTTACAGTATCACAGCGTCATACAGTAATAATCTAACAATTATATCCTAGGTATAATGAAACATTCTGCTTGTCTTACATGTATATTATCAGCAATTTGCAGCCTAACATGGTGTACATAGCTTACAGTTATATATTTTAGCAAGTGATACAGTGAATACAGTGATACATGAGGTTACCTTGGTTCATCAGTTTTATTTGCTGCATCAGGTTAGCCAAGTAAAAAATATTAATTCACTCAACTTATTGAGATTTATCCCTGTTATTTTAAGTTGGACATACTGTAGAGGTTCCACCATATTTAACTTGAGCTCTCTAGTGCTCTGCTTATATGCATAATTTCCAATTCAATTCAGTTTTATTTGTAGAGCTTCAATAGTGAAAGAAAGCTAAGGGATCGACTCAACTTGGACTTGCAAAAAGAATGATTTATGTCTAAATTGTTGCACCCACAACCTTGAAAGTTAATTTAAATTTTGGACTTCACATATCTGGAGTTGTCCAGTCAAATTATTTCTAATTACCATAACATAAATAACACTACAGTAGTAGTACATACAAATACAGTAGACACTATGTTCAAAAGATGTGGGTTAACATAACAAGCATGTTTTAAGAACAAACTTGTTCAGTGTGAAAGATATAAACCCTCTGAGATTCACTGGAGAAGGGACAAGGATTTTTTTCTTTCCCTAACTGCTGGCTCTGAATGTCCCAAGTGCATTCAGAGGCATATGTCAGATTTATTACGTTAGTTATTGTTACCGGCGCACTGTAAATTAGGAATAAAACATGACAGGGCCTGCTTTTAGAGGAAAATAATCAACTAGGGGTCATGTAATGCAGCCCAACATGAAGCAGAACAGTCATTTCCTGTTCCCTGTCATTTTTCTAGGAGTTAATAAGGCAATAAAAATGTAGCTTGTTAGAAAGAAAACAGAATGGACAAGTTCTCTGCCCTGAAAACTTTTCTCTGTGAGAAAACTTAAATATACAGTTTTAATCTGACTACGTTACTGAGTACTGACACTGGAGATTCCTTCCATCAGTGTTAAATAAACTTTTAGAAATGATTTTTGTAATTAAGGATAGACCGTGGTGGATTCAGAGATAATCTCAGGAACTCTGTGAACAAGGGAGGAGAATTCATCTCAAATGGCATGCCAGTTCATCCCAGGGCATCTTGCACATGGAGAAAACAAGAGAAACTCACAGACAGTAATCAGAGCTCAGGATCGACCTGGAGAATGATACTCACTGCGGCCACAGGCTGCCTATACAAATATGTCTTTTAGTACAAACCTGACAGGCACTTTTCTGTGTGCCAATAAATATACATGCAAATATTGCAAATATAAGTATTTATATGCTGTTTGTGTACATGCCATATTTATTTCAAGATCCCTTTTCTGAAATACACACCATGTTTTTGGATCTTGTTTAACCTATGATCACTGGCCACCTGCTGCAAAGTGCCGACTGGCTGTAAGTGTTTTAGGGTAGCGGCATCCTGTCTACAGCAAGAAACAACAAGCTTGGATTCCAGTAATCATCACTTCCTGCACAGATACACACACTGACCGTCTGCAGCCAGCAGTTAAAGCAGTCTAATTGCACAGAGGGAAGCTCTTGGCTTCTTTAAACACATTAGTACCAAGACCAATATGCCAGCTGCACTGGAACAGACACCACCACACTGCTGGACTCCCTCCTTTGGCTCTTTTTTGGTGTGATTTTGGCAGCACAAATGTGAGTCAAGTCCAGATTCTAAAGTGAGAAGCTTTGACACTCCTCAGCTAAGATGTTCATCATTTGCACAAGATGATAAGGTTTGGTATATCACATGTGATATTATACTGTAATTTGTAATATTATTTGTTCTTTTTTAAATGCTCATAAGCATGTAACAGATATACCATTCTCCACCTTTTTCATCACAGGTTGCATTTCATTCAGTGCTGGACTTAATGTTTATACGTAAAATCAATATTTCTAATCTCTGAGAAGGGAATACATTTAAGAGGTCATTTATGAAAGAATATACTGCATATAAGTGCATGGCTGCTTCAGCATCAGGTAGTTTTTGTGTTAGCCAGGGCCTAAGGGAGCACTGAGGTATCGGTGGCTCAGATTTGAGACTACCGAGACCTTCATCAGCAGCGAGACAGGGGTAGAGTACACAAGGTCAGCTCTCTGGATTTATGATGTTCTCTCAATGGAGTAAATGGCACAGAGGAAATCAGGAGCATGCCTGATACCAACCATTTCATCACTTTGACTTCTTTAAGCTCTGTAAAAAAATATGAGCTTTGTCGGGTGCTGGCATTTCACTGAGATTATGACAGATCACTGTTAAGTCTGGGCGTTTCAATCCTTATGGTGGGAGGAATGTTTTTTCCAGCTATGGTTGGCCTGGGTTGAATTGATAACAGTTGTCTTTAGGGCTATTCAAACCCTTTGTATATATACCTCATCAGTGGATTTACAATTATGATCTGAGCTTAACCCCATTGTGTCAAAACAAGACACAGCCTAAGATTTGGCATTTATTGGTACATCTTTAAACTATTCATGGGATTCTGACAAAAGCCAGAGACCATTTCTGTTACCATAGGCTCTTTTCTATCAAATATCTCAAGTCCTGTACCTTCCACTAAACCACTTGCCCAGCATGCAATCTTTGTGTTAAATGAATAAAATAAAATGCTACATCTTTTCCACTATCCTCCACATTTAGCTGCTATCTGTTGCCTACAGCACAAACAAGCAACTTGAGCCTCAGCTATGCTTCTCATCAACTTTCTGTTCTGTGTGCATGCATGTGTTTGTGTGATTTCTGGAAACAACAAGGGATGCTACTCTCTCATCTGTCTCCTTGTCTCTCTGTGTCTGAGGGAGATAGAAGGATGTGGGCCAGTGGAAGTGTGTCATCTGCTTCAAGGCTTTGATGGGGTCTGTTTCTGTCTCTCTGGGCTTCAATGCTGCTCTGTCTTGTGCTGAGCTCACTCACACCTGATCACCTTGCTTCTCGCCTTTATCTGCCTAGGCTGCCTTTGCTTCCAAAACCCCCTCCAGCGCTTGCCATCTCGCATAAACCCCCTATTCTTAGGCAGAATTCAAGCAGACTCATGCCTCAGATTCATTCCTCAGAAAGCAGTCATTTTAAATGCAGCTCTGTTTTGTTTGAGATACAGCATTAATGCTCATTTAAGGGTTTGCACAAATTACTTTTTCTCTTTTTTTCATATGCAGGCAGGGAAATGAACATTTCTGAACAGATATCTTCATCACTAGAATGTCTGAACAGCATGAAAGAGTGAATCTCAATTAAACAAAGCTGTGTCTGGAAATTCAATACATTTCATAGGATGAAATCTCAATGAGTTGTTGGACACAACAGGGAGCTGAAATGAGGTTATACGAAATTATAGGTTATAGAAATAAGAGCTCTTAATTCTGAACTGCAGACTATACAAGCACATGATAATGCTTTTGAGCAAGAGTGAGGATCCATCTGGTCTTTTTTTTGTATCAGTAGGACTCCTCAGCCTCAGAGGACCCTTGAGAATATGTGCTGTTATATTCACAATGGCTAAATTGCAAAAAATTGGAATGTGGAGGAGTTCAAACTGAGCAGCCCTGATGATAAGATGCCTTGAAGCAAATGAACTACTACAGAGTTTTTCTCTGCGGATTATGCAATGATTGGAAATACCGTATCTAATTAACTGAAG
Source organism: Hemibagrus guttatus (assembly GCA_033459395.1). Classification (NCBI taxonomy): domain Eukaryota; kingdom Metazoa; phylum Chordata; class Actinopteri; order Siluriformes; family Bagridae; genus Hemibagrus; species Hemibagrus guttatus. The sequence continues at coordinate 15,382,857 of JAUCMX010000011.1, forward strand.
ATAACAATACATGTATGTCAGTACTCAATATGTAATTAGCACTTTTTGTCTGTAAAGTTCGACATTAGTAATACGAATTCTTGTACATCTCTTTATCTAGCCAATGTTTTAAAATCTATCCCGAATGTTCAAGACATTACCCTGTTTTAGGGATACTGTATTGACTGATTGGTCAGTGTGAATCATTAATATTTGTGTGTCTGTCTATTGTAGCGCTGAGGGATAACCGGATTGAGCTGGTTCGAGCGTCGTGGAAGGAGCTGACCATCAGCATCAGTGAAGTGACTCTCTCAGACGAGGGACAATACACGTGTTCGCTCTTCACCATGCCCATCAAGACCTCCAAGGCCTTCCTTACTGTTCTGGGTAAATGTTTTTATAGATCACATACTTGTCCCCATCAGTCTGCTTCTGATGAAGCTTAAGGTCTCCTAATGGAAGCATTCCTCTAATAGCAGCAGGGACAGGTATGAGAAAATAAGCGAGAATATTTCATGTTTTTAGATGGCGGCAGTAATCTGACTACCTGTTCTATCACCTGATCTGAACATATACACATTCTTAAAGACTCTTGCCAAAACACACTGTATTTGTATACATATTGCACACGACTTGGGAGATTTTTGAGGATCATCATGCAGGAGATTTTTTTTGTTTCTTTAAGATTTCTTTGGATCACTATCCAAAGAAAAGGTAGTCAAGAGTCAGGCCAAGGGTCAAAAGACAGGAATAGGAGTAGCAGTATTCATGGCTCAGAATGTTCACAGACGCTAAGGTTGGCAAGGACAAAGTGGGTTGTCCTTCACAAGGACACAGTGCATGTGTATATTCTGATGAACAGGAAGTAAGTTTGAAGTGGTAATTTAGGACTCAGGGAACAACTTATACACACTTATATAATATCATTTTTGTTCCAGGAGTGCCAGAGAAACCAGAAATCACTGGCTTCACAAGGCCTGCTGTGGAAGGAGAGGATGTCACGCTCACGTGCACAACATCTGGAAGCAAACCAGCTGCCGACATCCGATGGTTCAGAAATGATAAACAGGTGCAAGGTATATAAACGGTCATTGACAATTCAGCCCTATTTGACACATAGCATAGTTTCACATTTTCACACCAGTCTTGGTCCTGAGGGAGCACTGAACAAAAAGGTTGACATTTATTCACTTGGATGACTCCAATTTCCACAAAAATGGCAATTACTTTGACAGGCCAGTTGGAGAAACTTGGGGTTTGGGGTTTGGGATTTAGCAGCACGTAATCAACTGGTATAACAGCTGTCACTGAAATGGTCACCTACTCATTATTCTCAAAAGAGAATAATGAAAAGAGAGCTCATCAATGGCATACCAACTACTCCAGTACACTGTTTGACCTAATGAGTGTACTGGATATTCTCCAGTATGGTTTCAGACCAACAAAATAGCATCAGACGGTCTACAGAGGACAACAACATACACAAATCAGCCATCACATTAAAACTGTGTAGCCATTACATTAAAACATTAAACTATTAATGGCTACATTACATTTAATGTAATGTAGCCATTACATTAAAATTGTGTAGGTCCCCCATGTGCCACCCAAACAGCTATGACCTGTCGAGGCATAGACTCCATAAGACCTATATCCTTTCTATCTTAGCCAGCATTAACTTTTTCAGCAATTTGTGCTACAGTGGCTCTTCTGTGGGATCAGAGCAGAGAGGCTAGCCTCTGCTCCCTTTGCATATCAGTGGGTGCCAATGACCATGTAGCAGGTTCACTGGTTGTCTGGTTGGACGACTTTTGTTAGGTACTAGCCATTACATACAGGGAACACCACACAAGACCTGCCACTTTGTGGAGAAGCTCAGTCGTCTAAGCATCACAGTTTGGCCCTTGCTTTTTTGGCATTTTTCCTGCTTCTAACACATAAAATTTGAGAACTAACTGTTCACTTGATGTCTAATATATCCTAGCCCTTGACAGATGCTACTGTAACAAGATAATCAATGTTATTCACGTTACCAATCAGTGGTTTTAATGTTATGGCTGATTGGTGTAGTTGTTCAGCACATTTACATTAATGCATATACAATTCTGGGCATTTCTCGCTTAAGGTGCAAAATGTTGGTGTTTATATAATTAATTTTGCACCCACAGTACAATTTACTTACTAAAGTCTGCAAGTAACTTTGGGTACAACAAACTTAAATTAGATGAAATTTGTGGAAGCCTATTTCTCAAACTATTGAATAGTCAAAATTACATACAAATCTAATGAAAAGTCAGAATGTGTCAGAATATTCTTAGAATAATAACTTATTGCTGCAGTAAAGCTAGTTTCATATTACATATACTTGTCAGGAAGTTGTAGATGCAGAGAGTATGAACAAGGTTATGGTAGCCAAGGGGTCAAACAAGACATGACAAACAAAAAGATGACAAAACGACTCTGTAATACGATAAACTATGTACACTGTTTGGACAATAAATTTTTAAATACTTAATTATTGAATTGAGGTATTTCAGTCAGACCCGTTGCAACAGGTGTATAAAATAAACACGTAGCCATGCAGTCTGCATTAACGTTCGTTAAAAAAAAAGGGGGGGGGGTCTTTCTGAAAAGCTAAGTGAATTCAAATGTAGTACTACAGTGGGATCCCACAATAAGTCAGTCGATAAAATTTCATCCCTGCTACACCCCTTACTTCCAGTGAAGGAAAATTTTGGACAATGCTATGCTTCCAACTTTATGAGAACAGTTTAGGGAAGGCCCTTTTATATTCCAGCCCCAGTGCAGAGAGCAAGGTCTATAAACACATGGTGTGAGGAGTTTGGTGTGGAAGAACTTGACTGGCCTGCACAGAGCCCTGACCTCAACCCCATCAAACACCTTTAGGATGAACTGGAAAGGAGATTGTGAGCCAGGCCTTCTCTAGACTTCACAAATGCTCTATTGGAAGAATGGACAAAAATTACCATGGAAACACTTCAAGAACTTGTGGAAAGCTTGCCTAGAAGAATGGTAGCTGTTATGTTTGCAAAGGAGGGTCATACAAATCTTGTATACAAATGTATTTCGAATGCCATGTCATTAAAGTTGAGGTGCTCATCAGGCATGTGACACAAAGGGTCATGCGACATACAGGGGCTGATGGGTAATATTGTCAAGTGCTGATTTCGGCACAATCACGGCAATAGTACAGTACTGCCCTTATTTATTCTGATGCCAACATTTAACCAGAGCCTGTGAAAATGAATAAATTTCCATTTACATTATTATTAAAATGTACACTCATGCCTAGAAATGTTTTTTAAATGTTTATAACGGATCTCACTACATTTAATTTCAGTTATATTTGAGTTTCAATTTACTTTCTACTAGAGTCTCTGATATCTGGACTTGCTGCAGCAACCAAGTACAAATTGCACAAAAACCTTTAATTCATATATTGGCTCCTTCTCCTACTTTTCATGTTACCTCATTTATGAATGATGTAAATCACCTGCAGCACTCCCACTAACTGCATGCACACATGCAAATTAGAATATGTTATCTGGGGTCTTATTAAATCAGGGCCTTCTCCTAGAAACCCATTGTTTTTTTCTGCTCTAATGAGGACAATGACATTGAATATTCTGAGTATAAAGTCTGAGAAGTGTAACATTGCATAGTTGAGTCCAGGACTGCACCGGTGATTTACTTAGATTAACTCTGAAATTCTGAAACCATCGACCACATGTTCAAGGTAAAGTTTTGATCCATTTATGTGAGTTTATGAGTCAAATTACAACAGAGTTGTACACTAAAGTTGAAGGCACTGGATAGGAATTATTTTCACTTCAATGGGCACATCCACCCTGCGGAGATGGCGAAATATGGTCTAGGCATTTCACTAAGGGTTTAAGCAGGCGAATGGTTGATGGAGCATGAGTAACTGATGGCCTGAGACTTAGATAAGCGTTCCTGACTCAGAAATGGTGTTCACGTACCATGCAGTAAAATGCTAGCACTATGCTCCAGCACAGCATCACATCCCGCCTCTATGTCACTCACTAGTTTTCAAAAGAATCCGTGATCAAATCTGGTGTAGAGAAGAGGATATGCTCGGTAGCACTATAGTCAAAGCCCAAATAAATTTGACACAGAGGGATGCAGAAAATTCGAGAATGTGATATATCTGAAGTCCTATAGATAGGCACAGACTGTGCTTCGATATCTAGAATAATTTTAAACTTTGGTCAAACTTGCAATGCAGTATATGTAAGCAATTTTAAAAACTTTTAGGATATCTCAAGATGGGTCCCAAAGGGAGAAGCACACAATTAGATGAGCATTTCCTGTATGCTAATTTTAGTTGTGCCAGTTTTACCTTGCTCATGATACAAGACAGTCCTGCAAGGTATTTTTGCCTGTATTTAATTAAAACAGCTCTGTGGAATAAGTCATTAAGACACTGTGCCCCTCTCTCTCTCTCTCTCTCTCTCTCTCTCTCTCTCTCTCTCTCTCTCTCTCTCTCTCTCTCTCTCTCTCTCTCTCTCTTTCTTTCAAGCAAGTGACCACACATTTTTTTTCTGTCATCTGGTGTAACTCATAATAGTGGGCGGTGACAATGTAATGAAAGACACTTTGGAGGACCTCAAAGACATCGATCCTCAAATAGAAAGTGTGAAGTGCGTCTGTTCCGGAGGTGGGGTGCAAAATTGCAGCTTGTGTTTAAGACAGTTCCACAGTTGTTCACAGTACATAGAATAAACAACATAGCATAAAATGAATAAATATTCACAAACACCAGCTTGAACAATGCACCGACTTAAATATGTACGTGTAAATATCAGTTATGATAAATAAGTTTAGTGAGTAAAAGACTTTAACAGTTTGCTACAGTAAGGTCGGTGCTGTGAACTTGCTTACTGTACTTTAGCATCAGCCTCATAACCTTTACTTCTTTATATTAGTAGAATATACTCATTACATTTATTATATACCAATATGCAGTATGCCAGGCAGGGAGGCATAGTGTCTTAGAGGTTAGCACATTTACCTCACACCTCTGGAGTTTTCACAGAGTGATTCATCGTGTGCACAGAGTTTGCATGTTCTCCCTGTGCATCAGGGGTTTCCTCTAGGGACTCCGGTCTCCTTCCCCCATAGACATGTGTTGTAGGCTGACGGGCATCTCTAAGTTTGTCTGTAATGTGTGTGTGTGTGTTTGTGTATGATTGAGTGCACTGCAATGGGATGGCACCCCGTCCAGGGTGTCCCCTGTCTTGTGCCACGAGCTGCCTGAAATAGACTCCAGGCTACAGAAAATGAATGCATGGATGCATGCAGTATATCAATAATTATACCAGCTGATTTAATTTTCTTTAGGTCACCTAAAATGATCAGAGATTTAATGGTAGCAGTGTTAATTCCAAATAGAGTTTTAGCTGTGTCATGTTTTATGCAGTAAAAAGAATCTTTGTCTGTGATCAGATCTATTGTAGATGATCAGATCTACTCCGTAGCACCAACATCCAAGTTTGAGCACTATGTATGATGAAGAAGAAATGTAATTGTTTCTACATTTCGGTGCAAAATGGAGGGTGGTGTTTATGCTAAATGCTTAATTTTGCAACTACAATGCAAGTTACTGTGACTAAAAGTAACTTTGGGAATGAAACTTTTAAAAGAGCCAAACCAAACCAAGAACCAAAGAGCAGGTATTCCTGTAGCAGAAGACTGTTTCCATCAGTTATGACATTTACAATGTCTGATTAATGAGTAAATGTAGCAAACATGTTGTTTTGTTTTCTCAATGTCAGAATGTCTCTCAAAATGACTTATTTTTTTACTCGTTATTGCTGATTAAAGTTCATTTTATATTATGTATTAACTGCAAGTTTGCTCCTCTGATGCTGTCAGTGTTTAAACAGAGCATGTGAAAAGAATTTCAATTCAGATTTACATTATTAACTAAATGTATACTCATGTCTACTCTCTTTTCTTTTAAAGTCATTGTGTGTTTTAGACAAATTTTCAATGGATAACACTGCCTTTAATCATTGTTATAGTCAAGTTTCAGTTGAGTCTATTTGACATACGGACTTGCTGTAGCTACCATGAAGAAATAACACACATTGATTTAAAGTTTAATTCTGAATGAAGTTTTGTGAATATATGACGCAGAAAAATAGAGAAATTACGCATTTTGAAAACTTGAACATTTTCTGAAAAGCTTTAATTCAGCTAGAAATTGTGCATATATGTTTTTTACATTCTCCCAAAAATGTTGAAGAGTTTTAAATAGTTTTAATGCCTAAGAGTCATCTTCCTTCCCCAGAGGGTAATTACACCTTTGTAAAAAAAATTTTAAAAATCGTAAACTGTCTTAAGCTCAACCCAGAATTCCTGCTAACAGTATTATCTAAACATTCTGCATCCTTTCAACACATGTAGTCCTGGTTGTCTTTTCTCTATTGTCTGCTGTAATGATAATCCAACCAACTGGCTTTAAAAGTTCCCTTATTAACATGATTTCTTTCAAGGTTTCATCCTCATGTCATCTCAGTGAGTTTTTTTGATTGGCGCAACCACATCTGATTTGTTCCTTAGCGATCCAAATCTACATCCTGATTTCTTCCTGGTTCACTTTTAAAGTGTCTGCTCAAATAAATGTATTACTCATCACAAATAATCATTAAAACGCACATGAATATACAGCAAATTGAATTGACATAAAAAATATGCTAAAGCGTTAAATGTGAATATATGATATTTAAGGTATTAAGCCATATTCCTGTTGAGTTCAATGTTCACTTCAATGTACGTCATCAATGAGTCAGGCAGTACACACTAACAGAACCAAACATCATAGTGAGTTCAATAAGTCTGAGGTTGCATAGATTAAAATGATTCATTTCTAAAATGTCAAGCTGTCTTTTTAAGAAATATTGACAAAATTCTTTTGACAAATTGCTGGTGATTTAACTGAAGAAACCAATTTCAAAACCTATAGATAGTAGGTGAATCAATACGTGTAGGCATCACGAGGCAAGCTGCCCACTCAGAGCCAAACTTGGATGGCTCTTGTTTACCAAAGCTTATCTAGATGCGAAAGATGTCCAGAGTGTGGAGGGGAAAAGAAGACGGAAATAGAATCAATATTTTGTTTAGATGGCAAAGACAAGATTTGGATGACAATTTCAAGGACAGGGGAGATTTGTTTGTTTTTGTGTTGTGTGTGTGTGTGTGTGTGTGTGTGTGTGTGTGTGTGTGTGTGTGTGTGTGTGTGTGTGTGTGTGTGTGTGTGTGTGTGTGAAGGAAACAGAAAAAGAGTGAGGGGGGGGCAAGTCCGAGTATTGTGCAGTGAACTGTTTGGCGAAGACCCTCCAGGGGACTGTTTGCACTCAGCCGTTCATGATTTTGCTGAGCCATGGCTTTCATGGTTAGTGGATAGGAATGTCTCTGGTGTAAATCCTGGACAGTGGTTCTGTATCAGTGTCCTTTTCTACACCCATTTGACGAGTAGGAAATTGTCAGTGGTGCTTTTCTCGCATTCCTGTTTTTTTTTTTCCCATTGACTTTATAATACATTTCCAGAAATGTCTGACTGGAATGTTGAAATGCTTCAGCCCAGGCCCCAGTTGGTTTGTAGACTTGCAAGTTGCTGCTTTGTTCTGTTGACAAAAGAAATAAGAGAATAAGAATCAATGTGGCCTGTAAAGCAGGGACTAAAGAAAGAGTGCTATAAACTGAGGCAGAACTCTGGCATGCTCTCATTGGTGTGTTGTTTCAGGTGTGAAAGAAGTGAATGCCACAGGCAGGTCATTCACAGTGAAGAGCACCATACACCTCCAAGTGGACCAGAAAGATGATGGAACTGCATACACCTGCAGCGTGGAGCACATTGCCCTGAACTCCACTCCTCACCAAGTCACAGAGGTGCTGGAGGTCTACTGTGAGTAACAACCGAGATTGAGATGATCTGAAAGCCTTCCAACTTCCCTAAGCCTTATAATAAGCATCTAGATGAGAAATGTTTTCAGATAAGCCGCTAAAGGTCTACTTTAATCAACAAGTTTTAACAGTGCCATAATGTAATATATTGAGAAAACATTAGAGTTTTATATTTTAAAAAAAAAAGTAATTGGGTATAAAATAGCACCAGATGGAAATTTGCAGTGGAAAATATGTTTTGCATGAAAGAATTTAATTGTGTTTTTCAGATTCTATTTATTTATTTATTTGTTTGTTTGTTTGTTTGTTTGTTTGTTTGTTTATTTATCTAAGAAAAAAAGGAAGAAATAGACTTCAATGCTTATTTAATTTACTCATATAAATTAGACACTCTATACATTTATGTGTATTATGAATTTTTCTTGCTGTTTAGTCACCACACAACATATTCAACACAAATTTGTCAGACAACAGTACACAACACAGTTACCCTCCTAATATAACAACAATCATAATAATAAGTGTGATGTAATAAGTAATAGCAATGATATATAGCGATAACAAAATAAATAATAAATAATATATTGATAAATAATAATAAAAATTAGTAGTAACAATAACATAAATAATAACAACAACAACAATAAGATGTAAGAATCTAGTGCAAGAACCAGAAATATTATTATGTGTAAAACATTTAGTGTGAGATCGCTTATTACTGGCAGGTCAACATAGCAGCGTTTACTGAATGCTGCCTAGCTGCAGCCCGTGTAATAATAGAAGTTGGCAATGGAAAGAAGCTGCTTCAGTGGTGTGCAGTTTCTGTTATCAGGGAGCGAAATCGCTTTCCTGATGGTAGTTTTTGGAATAGGTAATTAGCAGGGTGGGAGGTAGGTGTCACTGATGATTCTTCCTGCTCGCCTCTTTGTCCTGACGATGTGCAGGACTTCAATTGGTGACAGACCGCAGCCTGTGATTTTCTTGATAGTGCATTGCAGCTTCCTCTTTTCTCTGGAGGAGGCTGCACCAAACCAGATAGTGATGGCAGACGTATGGATGCTGTCTATAGTGGCAGTATAGAATAGCCTGGGGTAGATGGAACATTGCCAACTGCTGAAAGAAATACATCCTTCGCTGAGATTTCTAGTTGATGGATGATGTATAGATCTACCATTTCCTGTGTAATCATAGTGCTAGTGTTCACTGATGAGTTATTAAGGATGAGTAGGGAGGTTGACTATGTGTTTTAATACGATGTAAAGCCTAGTATTAACTGCATCAGCTGGAGATGTGTTGCTTGGATCCAGAAGACCCTGAGTTCTGGATCTAAGAAATCCCATCACTATTTTATTTAAAGGTCTTCATAATAACAGAGGTGAGGGCTACTGGTCTGTAATCATTAAGGCAAGTTAACTTTGGGTTATTTGGGACTGGGAGGATGATCAATCCCTTAAAGCAATCTGGAACAGTATTCAGCTTTGATGAGCAGTTGAATGTGGCCGTAATTATGGCAGTTAATCAGCACAGTGTTTGAGTGTTCCAGTTGCAATAGGATCAGAAGCTTTCTTTACATTTAGACTTGTTCTTGTTCTCTGATTATACACGGGGTTGCGGGTGTTGTGGTGGTTTGGGTATGACGACAGGGACAGGGGACTGGCTGAGTAGGTGACAGATTTAGACACCTGATGGGCCATCTGTCTCTCAAATCTGCAGTATATCCTTTACAATCAATGGCTGACTGGTTTTGTATACAGTGGTGTGAAAAAGTGTTGGCCCCCTTCCTGATTTCTTAATTTTTTGCATGTTTGTCACACTTTAATGTTTCAGATAATCAAACACATTTAAATATTAGTCAAAGATAACACAAGTAAACACATCATGCAGTTTTTAAATGAAGGTTTTTATTATTACGGGAAAACAAAATCCAAAACTACATGGCCCTGTGTGAAAAAGTGTTTGCCCCCTAAGCCTAATAACTGGTTGGGCCACCCTTAGCAGCAACAACTGCAATCAAGCGTTTTCCATAACTTGCAATGAGTCTGTTACAGCGCTGTGGAGGAATTTTGGCCCACTCATCTTTGCAGAATTGTTGTAATTCAGCCACATTGGAGGGTTTTCAAGCATGAACCACCTTTTTACGGTCATGCCACAGCATCTCAATCGGATTGAGGTCAGAACTTTGACTAGGCCACTCCAAAGTCTTCATTTTGTTTTTCTTCAGCCATTCAGAGGTGGACTTGCTGGTGTGTTTTGGATCATTGTGCAGAACCCAAGTTCGCTTCAGCTTGAGGTCACAAACAGATGGCCGGACATTCTCCTTCAGGATTTTTTGGTAGACAGCAGAATTCATGGTCCCATTTATCACAGCAAGTCTTCCAGGTCCTGAAGCAGCAAAACAGCCCCAGACCATCACACTACCACCACCATATTTTACTGTTGGTATGATGATCTTTTTCTGAAATGCGGTGTTACTTTTACGCCAGACATAATGGGACACAGACCTTCCAAAAAGTTCAATTTTTGTCTCGTCAGTCCACAGAGTATTTTCCCAAAAGTCTTGGGGATCATTCAGATGTTTTCTGGAAAACTGAGACGAGCCTTTATGTTCTTTTTGCTCAGCAGCGGTTTTCGTCTTGGAACTCTGCCATGCAAACCATTTTTGCCCAGTCTCTTTCTTATGGTGGAGTCATGAACACTCACCTTAACTGAGGCAAGTGAGGCCTGCAGTTCTTTGGATGTTGTTGTGGGGTCTTTTGTGACCTCCTGGATGAGTTGTCGCTGCGCTCTTGGGGTAATTTTGGTCGGCCGGCCACTCCTGGGAAGGTTCTCCACTGTTCCATGTTTTCGCCATTTGTAGATAATGGCTCTCACTGTGGTTCGCGGCAGTCCCAAAGCTTTAGAAATGGCTTTATAACCTTTTCCAGACTGATAGATCTCAATTACTTTCTTTCTCATTTGTTTTTGAATTTCTTTGGATCTCGGCATGATGTCTAGCTTTTGAGGATCTTTTGGTCTACTTCACTTTGTCAGGCAGGTCCTATTTAAGTGAGTTCTTGATTGCGAACAGGTGTGGCAGTAATCAGGCCTGGGTGTGGCTAGAGAAATTGAACTCAGGTGTGATAAACCACAGTTAAGTTATGTTTTTACAGGGGGGCAAACACTTTTTCACACAGGGTCATGTAGTTTTGGATTTTGTTTTCCCTTAATAATAAAAACTTGCATTTAAAAACTGCATGATGTGTTTACTTGTGTTATCTTTGACTAATATTTAAATGTGTTTGATTATCTGAAACATTAAAGTGTGACAAACATGCAAAAAAATAAGAAATCAGGAAGGGGGCCAACACTTTTTCACACCAAACTTTTTCACACCACTGTATATATATATATATATATATATATATATATATATATATATATATATATATATATATATATGTATATATATACTTTACTGTAAAAAAAATTCACAGACATCAAATTATGTAAACATCACTTTTGAATAAATTTCAAGAATAAACCTGTAAATAAATGTCAATGAAAAACATTTAATCTTTATTTCATGCCAACATTATCTTCCCTCTACTTTTACATTTATTTATACTGACTATTTGTTTTATGTTGTATATTTTTTCTCTGCATTCTCTACAGTAAGAAACATTTCTCAGAAATATTTGTTTGCTATGATGTTTTTCTCCATCACAGATGCACCTCAGGTAGAGATCGTTCCCTCTTTAATTGTACCACAGGAAGGACAGTACTTCAAACTGGAGTGTACATCTAAAGGCAACCCCCTGTAAGTCAATCACTAGTGAAGAGGCTGTTCATTTGCTGACTGCTCTCTTCTGTTTTCAGTTTAAATAGTACAAGTAATTCCTGAGAATGACAGGCAGCTTTTCTCCACCACATAAAAAGTTTTATAATAAATCAAAACCCTTGATATTTAGAAGACCTATAGTTAGTAACTAAATCTTAAATAATTACAGAGATATTGTATAAGCATTGTGAATTCTGTGACCTTTCCAAGCCACAGGCCTGACCTTTAGAAGATTCTCACCCGAAAAAAATAATAAAAGGGTGAGACAGTAACTTTTACTGCAGCTTTAAATATTAAACTTATGCAGCTCAAACAAGCAAGCTTTCATTATACCAAGCAATCAGGTTATTCCAATAATGCAGTGATATTTCTAATGTAAAATCTGGAACAAATGAATTCAAATAGTGTGATTGAAACAACTAACAATGTTAATGTGTGTTAAATGCAATGCATTGAATTTTTTTATATACAAATATTTTATATGTCTGATGTTATCAACCATAGCATAAAGTGTCATGGAAAATCAAAGTATTTTATAGTAGTTGTCATTTGCTGGCAAATAGAAAACTCCCCACTGAAATTCATAAATTTAAGAAAATAAATAAGTATATATAATTTTAAAAATGTGCAATAATGTTAAAAGCATTAATGTGGAGTATCTGCCATACAAGTCAGTTTCGAAACAATAGGTTAAAAGTAGTGCATTATTGTAAACTGGCAAATATTGCTGATTGCTAATATTGCAAATATCCAATCAGCCAATTACATTGCAGCAACACAATGCATACAGTCATGTAGATACAGATCAAGAGCTTCAGTAAATGTTCACACCAAACATCAAAATGGGGGGGAAATGTGATCACAGTGACAGTAGTTTTGTTATTTCAGAAACTGCTGATGTGCTGTGATTTTGATAAGTCTCTAGACTTTTCATAGAATGCTGAGGAAAGAAAATCAGTGAGCTGCAGATCTGCAGCTGGAAACAACTTTTTGATGAGAGATGATAAAGAAGGCCAAATTTATTTGTCCAGAATTATTTGAGCTGGCACAAATGCTACAGTAACTCAAATCACCACTCTTCAAAATAGACAACATGCCAAACCTACAGGTGGATGAGTTACCACACCCGAAGACCACATCCGGTTCCACTCCAATCAGCCAAAGAAGCCAGGAATTAGAGGCTACAGTGAGCACAGGCTCTCCAAAACTGGACAGTTGAAGACTGGAAAAATACCAAATGACGCTTTTCCAATCTTCAACCATCTGCCACCAACAAACATACCACACCCAGAGATGCTGAGATGACATTTGTTCCACTGTTCTGATGTGTGATGTGAACATTAACCTAAGCACATTATCTGTAACTGTTGGTTTTATGGGTTGTACTTCTGCTATATGATTGGCTGATCCATAAATAACTGCACAAATGCTGGAGTTCCTAATAAAGTGGTCAATAAGTATATACTCCCATGCACCTGATCCCTTAGTTATATATATCTAAAATATCATCTAAAATTATAATGACCAGAGATGTGTGAAAGGGTTTGCCACAATGGATTGAAGAATATTATTAATGTATAGAGTTATACATTTCATTTCTCATGATGAAAGACTGGAACTAAATGTGCTAATATTCATTGTTGTAGACCTGACCGAGTGTTATGGACAAAAGATGGCGGTGTGCTTCCTGATGTCGAGCGAATGATTGTGGAAGGCAGAGAACTAATCATCACAAGCCTCAACAAAACAGATAATGGCACATACCGGTGTGAGGCAAGGAACCATCTTGGGACCAACAGAGATGACTATGTTCTGTTTGTGTATGGTGAGTTCTTATAAAAAATGCTAACAGTTACATACAGTATAGTGAAAAAATATGGATTCTTTTTGTATCTTTGTGTTTTTATACTTTTTCTTATTCAAGTGTCATTTCAGCATTCTGCTGTTTACCTTGGTACTGTCTCACATTCTTGCAATCGACCACAGCACACACAAAAGATGCACACACACATACACACACACACACATGCTTTAATGCACGCATAACTCATAACTCATTTTGACCCAGTTTAGTGTTATGTGGAAAGAGGGAAAAGTGCTGTCTGAGGCAGTATTTAATGGTGAAGCTGAGATATCAGTTGATCCTCAGACACAGACGGTGCTGTGTGAGATATAACGTATAATTAAGGCTACAAACACACACACACACACACACACACATTTGTCAAGATAAAACTGGGACGTAGATAAAGAATATTAGCCGTGGACATAGATTTAAAATTAGCAGCCACAGACCAGCGGCTGGGTCAATCATATATGTCAGCGCAATATAGGCAGTCATGCAAAGGTGGGGAAATTATTCTTGATTTGTCTGTTCTCAGGATTTAATATGTTTACTGCATTTTCCATTCCATCTTTTAGTCAAAGGTCATTATTCTCTGTGAGGTAATTATTCGTGGCATAGGCCATCCTCTGTGAGGTGCGATTTTCTCTCGTTGGGTTATTTTTACTTTTTTTTTTAAAAGACAGAACATATCAAGCTGGTGAGTAGCAAGCAATATCTGGTTTATACTGCTTCTAAAAAATGCCTTAACATTAGAGACATTTGTACTATCTCTTGTAATGTGACCTATAAATCAATTCAGCTAATTTAACTAAAAAAGGAAGAAATATTAAGAGAAATTCTAAAGATGTCACAAACGGTGAAAGGTTTCAATTTAATTTAAAAAACGCTCCTTGGGTAGTGCTCCTAAATGATTTTTTTTTTGTTGTTCAATCATATTGGTGAAGATCTTCATTTTCTGCACAATAAATATTTCCGTTTTGGCAATAAATGAACCTTGCTAGAAGTAAAGTGTGTGGAATAATATAGCCAAGGGGAAGGGAACAGACAAAAAAAAAAAAAGCTAAACCCAGCAAA